>PVJA010015573.1:20344-45364 GCA_004027025.1 Myocastor coypus
AAAAAAAAAAAAAAAAAAAAAAAAAAAAAAAAAAAAAAAAAAAAAAAAAAAAAAAAAAAAAAAAAAAAAAAAAAAAAAAAAAAAAAAAAAAAAAAAAAAAAAAAAAAAAAAAAAAAAAAAAAAAAAAAAAAAAAAAAAAAAAGAGCTGGGATTACAAGCACGCATCAGTTGCCTTCTCAGTGCACCCTGGGGACAGGCCAGCACAGCACGCCAGGAATCGAAGCCCTGTGTCTGTGCCTGCCTAAGCAGGTGCTTTAGTCTGCTGAGCTACCTGGCCAGTCCTTCAAAGTGTATTCTTTTTGTTATAGTTTTTATTGCATATGTCAATTTTAACTTTAACTGGATTTTTAAGGATAAAATTTTAGTTTTAGATCAAAATATACATAGACTTTATAATAATGAGGATTTTTTTTTGTTACAAGTGATTGGTTTTAAAATTGGGAAATATGTTTGTTTATTTATTTATGTATTTATGTATTTATTTATTTATTTATTTTTTGTGGGACCAGGGTTCAAACTCACGACCTTGCACTTGCCAGGAAGGCACTTGTGCCACGGAGCTATCTCTCCAGCCCCCTTTTACCTTGTGTTGTAAAGTAATAAAATTATAAATAAAACAAGACTACTGCTGGCTGCAGTGTCCATAGCCATTCTCTCTCCTGCTCCTGCCACCATTCTGGTTCTGTTTGTATTCAGGGACTCAAAGTAATGTGTGTCATGTAGTTTAAGGATCCCACACAATTAGATGGTTGGTGGCCATAGTCACTATTGGCAGTAATTTCTAATTGAGATTTTGTTCTCAAATTGAGTAGCATAGTTATAGTGATCAATTTCCATAACCAAAATTGAGGCCCATGGTTTGAAATTGGAACAGATTATTAATCTTATGACAGTGCTGTGCTGAGACCCAGCACAAAGCACCTTAGAAAATATCCCTGTAGTCAAGAAACAAGGTTCACTGTGTTCCCTGCAGCAAGTGAAGATTGAACAAACCGGAATAATGTGTGTCTGGCAGTTAGCAGTTGGGAGGGCTTTCTAGAAGCTCTGGAAAGCGCTCCATAGCTAGAAGGAGGTTTTAGTGAATGGGACAATTAAGATATTGGCTATGTTTTATCCAGGCATTAGAAAGATTAAAGTGAGGTTAGTTGTCACTCATAAAGAAGCAGTAACTAAAGTTGGTCAGACAGGAAGATACTTAACCGTTGTGTGGCTGCAGAGGACTGTTCATGTCCTGTTGCAGCACAGGTATCAAGTGGCCCTGTCTCATTGCTTTGTACTTATTGTACACATGTTATGTTGAATAGTGATATCAAAGCTGAGTTCCTACTAAGGCAGTTTGTTGGTCTGTGCTCTGCCAAGTCTCAGCTGTGCTTTGTTATCTAAGAGAGTATGTGTTCTGCTTTTACCCAGACTCTAGTGAAACTTTGTGTTAATTGAAAGTTACCTTTATCTTTAGGGCCATAGAATAAGACTGTCCATCAGGGACCTGAGTTACATTGACTGTTCCCTGTTTCTTCATAGGGTCATGTATCAGTCAGTGCTCTATAGAGAATATATATGTATATATACAAGGTAGGCTTACAGTACTGCCTGGAGAGTTAGGTGTGGAAGAGCCCAAAAACATCTGTGCACCGGAGATTCAAAGGATCCAGTGAGAAGTTAAAAGTCTGGAGCTCACTGTGGAGTCCTTTTTGAGTCTTTTATATCAATAAGCTGAAAGGTCTGCCCTTGAAGCCAGGAGGTGAACCTCCAAAATGAAGGTGAGGACTGGAGCTCCTGGAAAGAAACAGAAAGGGGCCTTTCTTCTTTTTTTCCTCCTTTTCTCTCCGTTTAGGCTACAAGCCTGTTGGTGCCATCCGCATCCAGGATGGATCTTCCATCTGTAAGAAATCCAATCTGCTACACCCAGAACTGTGCTAAGCTGAATACCTGGCCATTTCTTATTCTTACTGACAGAACAGTTAATGATCACAGATCAAATATATACATCTCTATATATCTCTCTATATATTTCTTGCAGCCATAAATGTGTATAAATATTGTGTCAGCTATATGTATTATGTTTGTCTCCATCTCCCTCTATCTTATAATTTTAAGTTCTTTTTTTATAAGTGTCCAATATCCCTCATTTGTATAATGCGCTTCAGAAGTCATGCAATTTGGTGAATGTAAGATTGGCATTTTATGCTTAGGTTTTCCACTTCCATCATGCTCTTTTGCATGTTTCCAGTCTGTTAAACTTACCAGAATGTGGATTTTTTTGTTGATATTATTCTCCCTATATAAATTTTATATACATATGTTTTCTGAATTGTCATTAGATTTGATGAGAATGCCTTCCAAATCTGTAACTTTTTAAAATCATTTACTGGTAGAATCAAGAGAAATGTGTTTAATTAGGTACTTCTAAATATGCCTTATAAATTAATTGTTTTCTTGGTCTCAGTATAACTATCCATTTTGTTAAAATAAAGTCATGAAATACTTCAGATCTGTGCCTTGTTGAAACAGATTTTTGGTTAGTGTGATTTGCTACATAACAATAGCAATTTTAACAAGCATCTTTGGTATTCATTTTTCTATTAAATAAACCTGACCTTCAGCTGCAACAAAAGACAGGACTATAACAAACTGTGCCTGAAAGTCTTCCACTTTTCATCTTCCATAAACTTCAGATCTCACTAATTATCCTGTGAAAATCACTCAAATGATTTTTTGCTCTTGTATGAATCACACAGAATAGCACAGCTTTTTATTAGTTGCAGCAGGTCCACATATGGCTACCAAACAAGTTGAATGTCTAATGCAATGTTACACCAAGGAAATGGAATTCCATAAGCTTTTAATTTTAAAAAAGAATACATATTCTCTTGAAAACTTTGAGGTATTGAAAACCATAAGGAAGTAAAAGAATATTGTCAGTCATAACTAACTACCAAAATTTCTTCATGTTACCTTTTCAGAAAGAAAAGAAAGCCCTTGCTAAACACGTAAATACAGTTTAGGAAAAAGAGTAATTATTTATTTCTACCATGTTTTTGTAGTTATTAACATACTGATACTTTCAATACCATTAAAATGTTTCCTAGGAATAATTTTAGTGACTATTGAATTACCATAGCATAAGGTAAATTTTCTCTTGAGGTTAGAATGTAGGTTTCTAATGTGTTATTCGAAAGACTGTGGACATAAAAGGTAAATATTGTGAACTCTTGAAATACTGGAGTATTTCAGCCTTAACACCATTGATACCTCAAGATAGACTTCTGTCGTGTGTGGGAAGGCATCTTGTGTGTGTAGAATGCTTAGAAGCCATTCAGACTCCCACATACTACATGCCAGTAGAAGTGCCACCTCCTCTCACATGAAGTTGTGACAAGCAAAATGGTCTGCAAATGTTGCCTCTTGTTCTATGGGCAGCAGGACATTCCTGGTTGAGAAGCCCAGACAAGAACTTGTCCAGATCCTGCACCCCATTGGGTAGCTGGCTTGTTTGCATATTTCAGCATGTTTCAGCTCTCAGATGTCAGCTTGTCTAGAGACTTTTCTCACGATTTGCTAGACTGGATTTTACCATTTATCAGGGGAGGGTCCCTTTGTTTCCCACTTGGCTTTTATGGTGCCACATTCATTTTCTTTCCTTTAATTTCAGATCTTTCACCACTAGATGGTGTGCATGACAAAAATGGAAAACATCTGCCAGAGTCCATTTCATGGGCAAATGACTAAACTCTGAAGTCACGTAGGAATCTACCCCTAGAAGGACACAGTGCTTGGTTGGATGTTCTGTGATCACTATATGAGAATTTGGGTGAAGGATGCTGTAAATAACTGCTTTAGCTGATCTCTTGTGTGCCATGTTCACTCTACTGTCTGGTGCCTGCAGAGGGCTTAGTCCAGAAAAAGAGCTGAACTGTCTACTAATCTGATGAAGCCACAAGGGATATTGTGGTACATCTTTCAGACCTTTCCAGTTCTTATGCTAAACTGTAGAGGTAAGCAAGGTTTTGCATTTTGAATAGCTAAGATTCTGCTGGCTCTGTGCAGTAACACTTAAAGTTTGTGCATGAGTGTAAATGGGCTCTCATTTTTCTTTTCCTCTTCACAACAGGCTAGAACCATTAGCCCAAAGACCATCAGGGCCCAGCATAAATTTTACAAATCTGGCTGCTTTAATTGTAGTCACCAGTTCCTATGTGTTTATCCATTTATTTTTTATTTTTTGCAGGGTCTCACTATGCAGCTCAGACTTGTAGTGATCCTCTGGTTTTCTGCTTCCCTAGTGCTGGGATTACAGGTGTATGTTACCAGGCCTGGACTCCATTGACAACTCAGTGCACTTGGAGGTGGGGCTAATGTGGCATGTGATGCCAGGGATTGAACCCTGGTCCTTGTGCTTACCTAAGCAAGGGCTTAGTCCCCTGAGCTATACTCCTGGCCTTTGTTTTTATCTATTTAAACTCTGCTTGCTTTACAGAACCACAGAGCTTCACCTATAATCTGGAAGCCATAGATGAAACAAAGCCTTGAGTGCTGAAAGACTCCAAGGCAGGCTGTGGGGCAGCTTTCTGGACCCACAGACTCTCAGGACAGACTTAGGCCTTGCTGCTGTCACCTGAACACATGACCTCTCTGCAATTCTTTTCTTGAGAGTTCCTGTGGCTCCCTCTTCTGTAAAAGCCCCTGGCTGCTGTCCCTTAGGCTGTGGGTGACTTCCCTAAAGCTCACAGTGTGCTATTTCCATCTTGTGTCTTGTGGTTTTGCCTTTTTCTTGATCATCCCCAAAATTTTGCAATTCACCACATATAGGTCAGTACTTGGGCTATTTTAAATGTAAAGCAGGGACTCAAAGGAGCAATACTTTTTTTTTTTTTTTTTTTTCTTGTTTCAGAACTTTGTTTATTTATTTTTATGGCCGGCTCAGCCCGCCCCAAGGGCAGGGCTGGCGCAGCATGTGGTGCCGGGGATTGAACCTGGGATTGAACCACGGTCCCTGCAGCTGCCCCAGCTTTCCTAAACAGGCGCTTTAGACCACTGAGCCATCCTGCTGGGCCCAAAGCAATACTATTTTAAAAATGTCTTTCTTTTTGTTTTTTATTGGACCAGAATCTTTTTTGGGAACAGGATCTATAACTGATTTCTTTTTGTTCTGTGATTAAACCAACATTAATGAATCAATTTTGATATGCAAATAGGCTATCAAATAAGTTGTTTACTGTGTTAAGATTTTTGTGCTTCATCTAATAAAATGGGACATATACTAGGTGAAGTTTCTTAAATTATACTTAATTTGGGTTTGTTGAGTAAGTTGTTTTCATGCAGTTTATTTTTTCTAAGGTAAGCTGGCCACACCTTCTATAAAGTGATCCAACTGTGTAAAATTTAATTTAAAGAAATTTTAGTCTAATTTTCTTACAGCTTTGAAATGAAATAAATGAATGGTCAAATGTCTGGGGGGTGTTTCCTGGAATATTCTGCAAAGCACAGAAAGTTACTTAACAGTGAAGGGATGCATTTCCATCTCTGTTCCCATCAGACAGCAAGTGTGACTGATCTTAGAGCTTTTCTGACTGGTTACTGAGAGAATGAGGTGACTAACAGAAGTCACATTTGGCTCTAGACTTGTTAGTTATGTTTCATTTGGATATATTCTTGCAAAATGATTTTTCATGAAGAAACTAATAGCAATGAACTTGAAAATGATTCCTTTGTACACCCTCCCCCTTGTTAATTTTATATTGGGAATAAATCACATATTTTGTAGGAGGTTTTATTCTTTTTTTGGTGCCGAGGACCGAACCCAGGGCTTCCAACTCGCTAGGCAAGCATTCTACCACTGAGCCAAATCCCCAGACCCTAAATCACATATTTTGGATCAATGAAATTATTCCTGAACTGAAATGATCCTTAATTCTGAAAGGATACAGGCTCTGAGCTCAGTTGAGTGACAACAGCTTTTCTGAATAAGCAAACAAATAATTGCTATAATATCACATAATATAATATTTGATAACAGGCATGGTCTATCTTTAAAATATTTCTAACAATTGCAAATTTACAAATATTAGTTTATTTTTTCGTATTTATTTAGTTGATAATAAAATTATATTTTGTAATAAAAATGTGTTGATATGTATATGTTAAAATTATTAAATGTGTTATTGTCTTATATAATTATTTTTGGTTGTAAGAACCAAAATATTCAGTCTTTCTTTCCAAAAATATGATGTATTATCGCTAATTATATTTATTAGGGTATAAACAGGCATTTTGAATTTATTCCTTCTAATGCATTTCTTTGTTTTTAGATGTCTCTTCCAATGTAGTCTGTCCTCTAGTAACTATCAATTTGTTTTCTACTTCTGAGCTCTTCTGTTTAGATTCCACATACAAGTGAGATTGTGAAGTGTTTGTCTTTCTGTACATAGCTTATTTCACGTAAGATGAGTTCCTTCAGGTTCATTCATGTTTTCGCATATGGCAGAATTTTCTCTTATGACCAGACAGTACTCCATTGTGCCCGTGTGCCACAGTTTCTTTATCTGCTATTGGTTGCTGAGCATTTGGACTTACCAAGTCAAGAAGACCTTTCTTCAGTGACATATTAGATAAATTCTTTATTTCTTTGTAAAGATTAGCTCATTTTTTGTTTAGGATATTTTATGAAAGGCATGAAGAAATTTTACCTAAACAGAATTACTTCTCAATAGCAATGAAATGTCTAGATTTTGATATGACTCAGATATTCATTTAAATAGATTTCAAGCGGTCATATTTAAAAGTTGCTAACATTTCATATTTTATAGGTCAAACTTTTATTACTGTTATCAGAATGACTTTGAATTACTGTTTTCTTTCCTTTTTAAAGCAAGTTTTAGTTTTTATAGTTCTACAGGCAATATAATTAATCTTTCAAGCTATCATTCTAGGGGTCATAGTCCTCTATTTTTCCTTGTCTTAAAGTATGGGAGAGAATAAAATCTGATAAGGGAGATGAAGAAAAGCCCACCAAGAGTGCCTTTATTGATCAAATGAAATGTATGAGAAAAAATAATTCCTGGGTGCCTTTGTTCCTCACATATGTATTCTTTAAATGGAATTGTCAATATTAAATTACCTGCTCAGATTTATTTGCTTTTTGAATAACTTTTTTAGTAAAGTTACACCAAGTTACATTTGGTTCATTTTCTTTTGATCATTGAGATGTCTGTGTTTAATGAGCTGAAACTGAAGTAGGTCAATAAAGTGAAGAGATTAACAGTCTGTTTGCACCAGACTCAGAACACATTTACACTGGATACATATATTTCCAAAAAAGTTTTTGATGGACTTAAAAAGTAAAGGACATAGGAATAATATAACAGGACTCTCAAAGCTAAGAAATCAATGAATTCTTTAGGGAACTATTTTTTTTTTTTTTCACGTGAAGTTTTGTGCTTTTCTAGTTGAGAACTTTAGTTTGCAAAAGCAAAACTAAAATTAATTTTATAAGGATTTGTAAGTAAGGGCATAAGATAGCTTGAGGTTCTTACATATTTAATTTTAATTCATCTTTGGAAATGTACACTCACGGTAAGGAAAATGTAGGAGAGCTTGCAAAGCATGAACATGTAGCTCTGGGATAGAAAGCAGACATGTTAATGGATTGTAGAGAATAGTCATAGCTTAGGTTTGACTCTATCATTTATTAGCTATGTGACCTTTACTTAGTAAAGGATGCAACCTCTCTAAAGCTGTATGTCTGTCTTCACAGAGATAATGGTACAGGCTTGCTTCTTAACTCTTTCAATAGCTTTTGAGGATCACACATTGTGCTGATGTTATTGGGTAGCATTTTCTACAAATGTAGTATAATAATTATATTAGAAACCTTTTTTTCTTGGAATCATCTTAGAAAGTGTACAATACAAGTAGGAAAATTAATATAATCATTTTCCTAACAAAGTATCAAACTTGTAAATATTTGTCACTTACCATTCATCCCGTGTTAATCCTATATTTTTAAGCACATAGACTGAGTTTTTGTTGTTTACTTAATAATTTATTATTTATAACTCTATGGCAAAATAAAGTGCACTTATTCAAATATATAGTTTAGGATGTAAAAAATGGACCTTTGTGAAATAATACCATTGAAATTAAGTCACTTATAATTCAGTTGAGATTAAGAAGGGCATACTTTGCCTGAAAATAAGAAAAGATTTTAAAGCTGATTTAATTGTAGCTGGTTTTGTTGTGTGAATTAGAACACTTCTTTGCTTTGTTTTATCATATTGTTACATTTCATAGTTCTGATATTCTCTGTGTCCCCTGTATTAAGGGTAAGAACTATTTTCCCTATGGAAAGCACAAGGGCGGAATGTGCTTACAAGACCCACTTTGCATGGATCCTCCACCCTAATCTATATTTCTGGACAGCATCGGTGGGCATCTTGCTGCTGAAGATGAATGGAAACAAAGTTTAGAAGATAGGACAAATCGAATGAGGTAGATCCTTCGAGGTCTCACCTTCTAGAGTCTCCTCAGGTTGCTATTTCTTCATCTCCAACTGTAGTACCTGCCAGGTAACCTCAGAACTCTTTTTGTATACTCATCACCAGTTATTCCTTTGGGTTCCTAAGAGTGGACTTCCAGCCTCAGGCTACAGGTTTTCACTGGTCTGCTACCTGCTGAGAACTGAGCCATATAGCAAGATTGAAAGCCAGGTGAGCAAGTGAAACATAGTCTGTATTTGCAGCCACTCCCCATCATTCACATTATGGCCTGAGCTTTGTCTTTTGTTAGATTAGAAAGAGTATTAGAGTCTTACAGGGTCACATGTGACGGATCTAGATTGCAGGCTCCTTATGAAATCTAATACCTGGCCATCTGAGGTGGAGCCGAGGAAGTGATGCTAGTGCAGGGGAGTGGCTGCAAATATAGATTAACATTAGAGACATTTGACCACACAGAATATAGTAAATCAAGTGCTTTCAGATTTATATCAACACTGTCAGTGAGTGACACGTGACAAATTGTATTTGGTGGCAGGCTGTATGGTGACAAGGGAGTTGATGTACTTTTATTGTAAAGCTACATCTGGTGGTTTGAAGTTATGATCTGGCAATTACTTGGGCCTGTATGTGACCTTCTTATTGTTTCATTTAGTACTTTAATCTGTATGTCTTCCTTGTACCGACCATTTCTTTCAGAGTTTTGTTTAGCCCTTGTGGTAACCTTAGTCTACATGAATGAGAACCAGGTAGTGCTGGAGAGGTTCATTGAAAAGCAGAAAGACCCAATGAGAAGGCAGTAGAAGACTCTAGGACTTCCAGCAGAAGCAGCTTTTAAAAGAAAACACTGAGTTCTATTTAAATTAAATATTCATTGTAATGGATGAGTCACATTTCTCAAGCTTGCTTTATATGATATGTGGTGACTGGCTGTACAACAAAAGTCATGAAACTTTCAGAACTACAGCACTACTGATGATCAAGCACCCTGCAGTATAAGATGAGCTTTTGGAGGTTTTCAAAAGTAATAAACAGCATGAAGAACAAATGCAGTTACTGAAGGCAAACACTTCCTCAGATGTGTCTGCACTGAGAGCATTGTTCTTAGTGGCTAACCACATTGCTTAAGCTAATAAGCTGTTTTTATTATTGGGTCCTGCCTATTGCTAAGGACATTTATTGTGAACTTCTGGTAGATGTAGTTTAAAAGATGAGAGGCATTCATCATTTGGCCAGTACTATAACTACCACAATGGATGAACTAGCTGAGGCTATTGAGAAATAATTGTTAGAGAAGATCAGTGAGTCACTGTGGTATGGTGTCCAGTTTGATGAGCTACTTGTGTAGACAATAAGGCAAGGATGCTTGGTTGTATGTGATACATTGTCATAAGAATGTGCCTGAGGGTATGTTATGTGTGCTTTTGTTATTAGCCAATGCCACAGGTGGAGAACTATTTGTCATTCCTTTAGTGATTACTTATTAGGAAAGCTGAATCAGCCATTTTGTATTGGTGCATACAGAGGCCAAACAATGGCCATGACAGGATACTGTTTTGGTTTCACTATGTGCACTGAAGTGATTCTGAGTGCGAGTCTATACACTTTACTATCCTCAAGGACATGCTAGCTAGCCACAAAGTGTCAAATAAACTTAACAGTGTTTTGCAGGATGTGATTAGAAATATCAACCATATTAAAATACATACTCTTAACTAAGATGTGTTAATGCAGCTCTGTGAAGGCATGGATGCAGAGAACATTTGTCTTTTCTTATCCCTGTCTTCTCTTATACAGAGAAGCAAGATAGATTTCTAAAGGCAGAGAACTGGCCACTTTCTGAGTTATGAGATTGGCTCCAGATGTTTCTGTTGGGAAAATAGTCACCACTGGCAGCCCATTTCAGTGACACAGAAAGGGACTTGAGACTTGCCTGTGTGTGACATGTTCAGCTGCACAATAAACCTAGCTCCTTGCTGCAGGGAGAATGATAGTAGTGTTCTGGTTGGCAGATAGTGGGCACTTTCAAACCCGGCCTGGGGTGAAGAGCACTTGGGTAAGCATTGGGGTGTTAGATAGATGTGTTTCAAATATTTTGGAAGAGATTAAGCCAGGACCTTCTTTCTTTTACCTGATACATGACTACCTATTGCAGCTTTCAAAAGGATTAGTGCAGCACTTCTCAAACACAAAGGTCCCTGAACTGGGGTGGAATAGGCCTGCAAGCCATTCGTGAATAAACTTGGTGAATCAACTTTGTCCATGGTGGAAGAGGATCAGCTCTTGGAGATCATAAGTGACAGCAGCTGTGAAAGATTTTTTTTTTTTTTTTGTCTTTTTGAAACAAGGTCTTTCTATGTAGTTCAGGCTGGCCTTGAGCCCACTTTTGTAGCCCACACTGGTCTCAGACTCACATCAATCCTCTTGCCTCAGCCTCCCAAGTGCTGGGATTACAGGCATGTACCACCATGCCTGAATGTGAAAGTATTTTTGAGCCTTCAAATCTCTAAATGTTTTGAATTAAAGTCAAGGCAGGATATCTTGAGATTCTACAAAACACTGAAAAGTCTGCTTTCATTTTCATTTTCTTGGTAGAGCAAGATTTTCTGTATGGACAACAACCAAAAGAATATGGAGTAGCCTGAACTTCAGCAGAACACTTTTTGTGTCATTGTCTGCTGCTACTCAGCATGGTGCTGTCTAGTTGCAGTAAAATAAATTTAGAATTCCTACTAATTCTACATTGTACTGAATTTTATAATTATATAATTTTACATTAAAATTTAATGATAATACAAATAGGATGCCATTATTGCAACCTGCTTGAGTCATCCTGAAACTGTTCTTCCTACCCCCAGTCCATGAAAAATTTGCCTTTCACAAAATCCCGCTTTGGTGTCAGAAAGGTTGGGAACAACTGCCTCCCCACCACCACATAGTAATAGTCTCCTATCTACACTTAGCAGCCAGGTATAGCTGCGTGGCACCTCACAGTTTTCCAAGATCCTCTCCTTTGTAGAAATTTAGTTGCATAATCCAAGTCTGAGTGCCAATCTGTATGCTCCCAGAATTGTACATGCAGATTTCTATATACTTTAATACATAAACTCACAGCTTTCAGAAGACATTTTGATTTGCATGTAAAGTGTGTAGAAATACATGCTTTTCCCCTAGGGGTACTTAATAAATGATTTTAGAAATTCCAATCAATGACAACTTCTCTACTCACATTTAGTTGCAATGCAGTCATTTTTTTTAAACTTATTTGTTTCCTTCCCTTTTCCTTCACTTCTTTTAAGAATACCATTAGTGGCATCTAAGTTTTTAGACTTCAGTTAGAAATATGACTAAGTCAAAGACACCCTGTGATAACACACTGACCGTCCCAATTCAACCAGTCACCAGACTCTAGTAGACCCTGTGGTGCAACACGTTTCTGCACGTGCCTGGCCCACCACTGCAGCTTCCATCACACTTTCACCTGGTGCCCTTCCATGGCTGGATCATTTGGCCTTTGTGTACTGGCCCTTCCCAACTCATTTCCCAGTGGATCCCCAGTTGAGTCCTCAATAAAACGTAGATCTTTACTCTTTATGTTTAATCCTTAAATAACTTCATGTTGCATTTTTAAAGAAGTATTCAAATACTTCTGTACAATAAAATAAAACATGAAATTAATATATGGAGGCTAATGTGACATTTCTTCTGTGATGCACAACACTCAAAAGGTCAGCATATTTAGTCATTAATGAGCTTTTGGTAAAGACATTAAGCTGAGGAAACAAAAAAAAAAAGAGGAAAGTTGAGTCATGTAAATGACTACATACATGAAGTTAAGCTCCTATTAATAAATAAACAACTTCTCAGGAAGATCATATTACTAAAGTCCAGAAAGACCAATATTTAATGCTCCTGTGATGACATGCCCTTAACTGCAGACCCTAGGAAAGAGGCTGATAAATACTGCCTCCATATGCAGAGGAATTTTGGATTTATAACAGAATTTATAATATTTGCCCCAGCAATTCCACTTCTTAGCCACTTATTCTGTCAAAGTAATTGGACAAAATTTAAACACACACACACACACACACACACACTATATATATATATATATATATATATATATATATATATATACTAATTGCTACAAATTTTGTAGATCTGTTAATAACTACTAAGTCACAAATATAGATAGTTATATGAATGAGTAAGCCAAAAGATATCTAGCCAAAGTAAAACATGTAAATTAATGACATTGCTGAAAGAAAAGGATAAGTTACAGACCTGCTTTAAAAACAGTAAGAGGGCTGGCTAGATAGCTCAGCAGAGTAAAATGCCTGCTTAGGCAGAGCACAGTGGCTGGTGTTCGATCCCGGCCTGCCCTACTGGTCCAAAGTGTGTTGAGACTGGGTAAGGTGGCATACATCTGTAATTCTAGCTCTACGTAGTGAGATCCTGTAGACCCTGTACTAAAATACAAAAAACAGGATAAGGAAGCCATTAAAACCATTAGCATATTTTCTTACATATGACCAATCTCAAATGTGCACAGAATACTCATTAATAGTAGTTTTTTTGAGAAATAGAATTACTAGGACCAAAAGCAGTTAACAAGTAAAAATATTTCACAGATTTTTGTGTTTTTTTAATTCTTGAAAAAAGATGGTTTCTAAATTGAATCATGTCTTTAAATTTATTCTTTGTAAGTGAGATCTGTGAATATTTGTGACTTGCACTTTTCAGGACTATGAAGCTCTATCTTTCTGAGCTTTTTTGTGTGTTCAAACCTGGGACAGGGTCGATGGAGCATGGAAGCAGCCAGTCCTATTCTTTGTCCCTGGTTGGCCTTGACTTTGATGGAGCACAACAGCCCTCTCAGGACCTAGCCTTTTCTTTTGCTTCTGAACTTATTCTCCTATTGTGAAGGGTTATGTTTTATTAATTTTTAGAAGTATGTGTTTATAGTAAATAATGATTGCATTTATCATGGAGAGTTGGCATATAATACATATTAATTGCTTGTTCTTTCCATTCCTATCCCTGCCCCATTTTCTTTCCAACTCTTGGTCCCTTTGCCATTTGCAAAACCATGAATAAAATCATTCCTCACAAATTATCCCTGAAAATGAGGTACTTTAACTTTCGAACTGGGGATAATTTCTGAAGTCATTTCTAAATCAGCATCTAATTATGGCCATATATCTAAGGACATACCTTTCAAACTAAAGGCATGTTTCTCTTAAACTATTTTGTTGATCTATTGGTTTTACTTGCAGTTTTGTCCTCATTGGAAGCCGTTTTCTGTACTGTGTGAAGGGTGAGATTTCTAAATGATGAACCACAAAGTCCTGGTCCTCTAACCTACTTCATACTTTCAGAGTCAAGTTACAGAGCCAAAATAAAATTGTCCGAAAAAAGAATGCACTGGTAATACACAGAAGCATCAAAGACAAGTGGAAGGAGGAAGAGAGGTTAAGAAAAGAAACTTGTAGTCAACTTGCCTACGTTTCTTGTTTTGTGTGGTTTCAGGATTGTTTTTCCTGCCAAAACCAGCCTTCTTCTCATAGCAGAAGATATGTCTACCAATGGCTTCTACCAAAAATGAGAACCAACCCAACCTTCTGTTGCAAGTTAAAACATTTCAGGAAGGGGATCACTTAGACTGTTTCTCATGAACTATAAAAAGGAGCAGTGGTTAGAAGGAAGAATTCCAGGCAACCTTTCCAGTTCACACAATCCAGAGAAATTTGATCTGCACCCGAAAACATCCTTAATCATTCCTCAGGGCTTAGTTCACAAGGGCAGACTCCAGTAGGTTGCATTCAGCGTTCTCCATGCCTCTTTCACTTAGGCTCTTCCATGTCTCACCTCCTTGTGCTGAGAGGTGATCCACTTTGGGCACTGATTGTCTCTGCATGATTTCATTGAGTATGTCAGTGATCAGGAGAGTGACATCCACCTCGGACAAAAAAATAGGCTTGCTTAGGCCACTATATGGCTGGTGAACACCAGTAAGTTCACTGCAATACCCTGTAAAGCAAGCACTTCTGTGCAGACATCTGTAGAACCTTCCCGGAGCAGGGTGACTGACATGCTTCTTGCCCTGCTATGAGTCTCCGGTCATCTGCGTGTGTCAGTGAACTACCAAGTAGGAAAATTCCTATAACTTTGCCAACTCCAGACAACTTCCCCCAGTTCACAGCAGCCATATGTGTTGAGCAAGTGTTCCACCTTAGCCCTGCCTCCGTGCATTTGATTTCCTCAGTGAAGCCTGCCTTTTTGTGCATCTTACCCATTCCTGTCTCTAGAGCATCACTCCTACCTCTCCCTGCCCATTCTTGTCTGACCACTTAGTTCAGATTTATTTTGCTGCATATCAGCTTTGTTAATTCAGAGAAAGCCAAGACAGAATTCGTGCTATTTCTCATTTTAAAAATAGGAATTTATTCCTGGTAAATTTTTAGATTATACTTAAAGAAGATATTTAAGTTGTTGCTCAGAAAATGCTCTCTATTGTTCTTATTTCTTCAAGAAAAAAGAGAACACTTTTTTCTCTATGCACAAAAATTACTATTTCTTTTGTAACATTTTATCACATGTGAGTATACACATGTATCTCCCAGTAGGGCTCAGGAAGGAAAGTGGCATTTTATCCCTATTATCCTTAATAAATATCATAGTATCTTTGCAGAACAGGTGCTTAATCAATGTTTGATGGTTTCATTTGACTTTTTAATCAAAATAGAGCAGGAAATTACTCTGTAATTTAGTGCAGGTGAAAGGAAGACTTGGCAGCTCTAGAAAAGTCCCCTGAGAACAGAGTAGAAGAGCCCATCTGTGTGGCAAGGAGGCTTGTTCATTGCTCAGCACAGAGATGTCTCTTTACCACTTGAGATATCATTTCTAAGAACGCTGGCTAAGTTGACCTGAAAACAATAAGCAGTAGCATGCAAGCACTATTTTGCTACCTTTTATTTAACATGGAAGCTGGTAGGTATATGGAGATGATAATGTACAGTGGGAATATGGGTCTAGCAATCATTTGAGAGAGCAGCAGCAGAGAGAGATCTGGAGATCCTTGGTTATCAGAAAAGGGAAGGCTTTTGAGAGTTAGACAATGTATGTGTGAATCTTACAAAGAGATCAAGAAAGATTAGCATGGATAATTCTTAGATTTTTCAAGTAGGAAATCACTAGTGACTAGGTGTACATATTTGCTGAATAGAAAGGTCAGAATTCAAAGTGTAGAAATAACAGTGAAATGGAAACATGAGATTCAGATCACGTTTTCAAGAAGAGTAATTCTTCAGGTAAGAAGAGAAGCTGCAGTATCATTCATACTTGTGTGTGTTTGCTTTGCATAACACACATTTTATGAACATGCTAAGAAAGAATACAAGTTATTAGAAAGTTCCCAAAGGCATAAATCAAGAAAGATGATATTCTTCATTGAAATCTACAATGTAGGATCGAGTGACAAGGTACTTGAAAAATTTATGTGTGATAAAGTTCGTGGAAGATGAGAGTGAGAGAAAAACTTAAAGTTTCTATGGGAAACAGAACTCAGAGCACGAGTAAGAAATGTTATGTTTAGAACAGCCTCACTGTACAGTGCCTCAGGCAGGAGCATACGACCATGATACAGAGGAAGGGAGTGGACAGTATTTGTGACTCTGATGTCCACTGATGCGTGCCTCTGAATGCTGGATCTCATGAAGGCGTGCAGCCCGGCACGGCTGATGGGCAACACAGAGCCTGGCTGTCACAATCTCCCCGCCAAGGAAACATCATTGTGAAAGCCACAGAAACACTGCGAGGTGGTTGAGCAGAGCCCTGGCACTGTCTAGATCACGACACCTTCCTCACGTTGGTTCCTTCCTATCCCAGTTGGAGTTCTCTATATTTCAGAACTGAAGAACCACTGCAGAAAACAATATGCCTTTTTGTACCTGGAAATTGAGAACAGACACATTCTGACAAGTCTGATCTCAACTCATGATACCTCATGAAATACATGACTTCTGTAACAATGAATACAAAAAGTAGAGAACAGTTGGTTGTGTGCAAGCTCTATTTTATTCTGAAAGATTTACAACATGAACATAATGCAATCTCAGTTTCATATTTCCTGTTGCCTTCATAAAGAGAGAACTGGAGATTTTTTTTTTTTAAAGGATACAGTGAAGCTTGTCAAGGTAGACTGAATAAGAAAAGAAAACATCAGAAGTAAGGAAGAAATATTGCTGAATGAAAGTCTTTAGTGTATACAATGAGCTATTTATTGCTGTGTAGCTGCATTGATAAGGTTCATGTCTTAGCTAAAACTTTTTTTTTTTTTTTTTTTTTTGTCTTTTTGAGACAGGGTCTCACTATGCAGTTCAGGCTGGCCTTGAGCTCACTTTTGTAGCCCAGGCTGGTCTCGAACTCGCACCGATCCTCCTGCCTCAGCCTCCCGAGTGCTGGGATTACAGGCGTGCGCCACCACGCCCAGCTTAGCTAAAACTTTTATTAGTCATCTGTATTCTTACTCTATCTTTTTAAAATTTATGTATTTTGCACAAGATCTCACTATGTAATGCAGACTTGTAATGAGCCTCCTGTTCTCATTCTCCCCAGCACTGGGATTACAAGTATGAGTCACCATGCCAGGACTTGGTGGCTGGAGCAGTGGTTCCAGGGATCGAGTCCATGTGTCTACACTTGCCCAAGCAGGTGCTTTGTCTGCTGCACTATCTTGTCAGACCCCATTATTGCTTTTGTAGTGACTTTTATTACTGAAATGGTATATATACTGGTAAAACTGAATTTATAGGATTTTTTTTCCCTGTGTTTAGGCCAGGGTCTACAAGGTCTACAAGGTCTCACTACATAGATTGGACTCATAATGATTCTGTTTTTAGCCTCCAAAGTACTGAGAGTGCAGGCACATGCCACCATGCCCAGTCTCAGTTGCTGTCTCAGCATGTCCTAGAGGTGTGGTAGGCAAGGCATGCCAGGGATCAAACCCCAGCTGCTGTACTCTATCTAAGTAGGTGCTTTAGCCCACTGAGCTATCTGGCTGGCCTGTACACTAATTTTTAAGTAAGAACTTCATACTTTATTCTTTTCTTAAAATTTGATGTATTCCTTTTGAGAGTTGAAAGAACAAATGCTTTTTAAAATGATGTTAAAAAACATTTTCCGTATGTATAATCAATTCAGAGTTTTGTTAGAGAAAAAAATTTGCTTTATCTATGACAAGCAGATTTAAAAGTCTAGTTCAGGCCGGGCGTGGTGGCTCACGCCTGTAATCCCAGCACTCGGGAGGCTGAGGCAGGAGGATTGGTGCGAGTTCGAGACCAGCCTGGGCTACAAAAGTGAGCTCAAGGCCAGCCTCAACTGCATAGTGAGACCCTGTCTCAAAATACAAAAAAAAAAAAAAAAAAAAAAGTCTAGTTCATGAGCATCTGTTATAATAAGAATTTCAGTTATTCAAGGCAAATTTTAGGCCAATACAAAATAACTACATTTCTTTCTTTTTTATTTTTTTAATAAGAAATAACAATGAGACAGTTTCAAAACACATTAGTAGCACAGTCGCAATAATTAATACAATACATCTTGTCTTCATAGTAGTTGTTCAGAGTACAAGATGTAGACATAACTTTTCTAAACACTATTTGTACAAATATTTTTTCTCATTGAACTAAGGAAGTAGTTGTATACATAGAGCAATATTCCATAATAGTAGTGAGTTATTGGCAGAACTGGCAATGTTGGAAGCTATCTAGCCATTTACAGCTTAGCATACTAATCTGGCTTTACTTTTTATGCCTCATGATTAAACTTTTCTGCTGGGTAGTTAAGGCCAAATTGAAGCAAGAGCTATATAACAAAATATGTAACTTTTGTGTCTGACAGGGTCAGTCAGATCCCCTCATGATTTACCTTGAAACCATGCACAGCATTTTGTAGAACTGTTGTCAGTGTCAGCCATCTGGATGAGTCATGGCCATTACTTGACCAGTTTGTTCTCTGTGAAAGGCTGAGAGACGACTGTCTCTCTACTTGACTTTCCTTAGGCACACTATCTATCATTGATTCCTTTCCTCTGTGGCCCCATAATCTCCTTAAACAGGACATTTGGGACACTACTGAGTTATAGGATGTTACAGTACAGGTTTCTTATTCTTGAGTCATCAATGACCTTGAAGGGCTAAGGCCAAAATACTGGCTATCCATGTAGCCCTTCTTTTTCTCTAATTTTTGGTCTGTAAATTTACATTCTTAACCCTTCAGAAGAGAAACTCGGTGATACTATTACTCTATAACATAGGTACTTCAGCTTAACATAGTTACTTGAGCTTGTCTTTCTGAATGTCAGGTGCCTCAGACTTAACACAGAATAGGGATTTTCCATCAATCATTGATATTCTAATCCCTATAGAATGTGATAAAAACGTTACACATTTTTAAACAGACATTTAGAAATCTAAGCATATACAAAATTGCAGCAATTCAATCATATGGCATTTTTCCTTGTCTCTTACTCTCTTTTATTATGCTTTTTAGTTTTCTTTTAAAACATTTAATTGAGGGACAGTATAGCAATAATTGAAATTACATTAGCAGCAGCATACATCTATAAGTTCAGAATGACAGGCATTCAAGCATGGTTTTAGCATTACATATTGCTATTCTCAGTGTCAAAAATCTGTTGGAAGGCCAGCGAGATGGCTCAGTGGTCTAAAGAGCCTGCGGAGGAAAGTTAAGGCAAGCGCTGCAACCACTCCTCGATCCTTGGCACCACATGCTGCGCACCCCCACCCCAGGGCGGGCTGAGCCAGCCATAACACAAACAAATGAGGTTTAAGAGAAATAAATTTAAAAATATTTAAAAAATCTGTTGGAGAGTGTTAAGACCATTGTCTAATTCATCCTGTATATATAAGTTCATGGTTTTTTCCCCAACAACTTTCCTAAATTTTCTTCTTACTGTCTCTTTATTGTTTAATCCTTATGTTTTGATTTCATTTAGCTGTGTTATGTCTTTCCATTTTTATGTATGTATGTATGTATGTATGTATGTATTTATTTATTTATGAGTTCTTACATTAGGGAGACTATCCAATATTTATACATGTAGATCTGGTTTATTTTACTTGTGGAACATATCTTCAAGACACATCTACTTATAGATAAAGTCTTCTAGTTTCTCATTTTTATAGCTGAGTAATATTCCATTGTATAAAAATACCAATCTTTTTAATCATTCTTCAGATGATGGACATTTTGGTTGTTTCCAAGATTTGTCTATTACAAATTGTGCTACTATAAACATAGGTGCACAAATATCACTATGATATGATGTTTTCAGTTCTTCTGGGAAAATTCCCAGCAGGGGGATAACTGCATTGAGTGGGATTGCCAATCCAAGTCTTTTATGGAGTCTACTCACTTCTTTCCATAATAGTTGCACTAGTTTGAAGTTGCCTCAGCAGTGGAAAAGTGTTCCTTTTCCCTACAGCCTCTCCAACATTTGTTGTTGATTGATTTCCTTATGATAGCCATTCTTTATGGGGTGAGGTGGTATATCAGTGTTGTTTTAGTATGCATTTCATGGATGGCTAGTGATGTGGAGTGTTTCTTCATATATTTATAAGCTTCTGGTATTTCTTCCTCTGAGAGTGTGTGTTCATCTCAGATGCCCCTTTCTAGATTGAGTGTTTGAATTTTGGGACTCTAATATTTTTTAGCACTTTATAAATTCTAGATAGAACTCTATTGTCTGAATATTTATTAGGTTTTTTTAAACAAATTTGTGGGTTATCGTTTCACTCTGTTGGTAATTTTCTTTTTACATGCAAAACTCATCAAGAAGAAGTCTCAGGTGTACATTCTTTTTTTTAAAATTACATTTATTAGGAAATAACTATGTGACAGTTTCAAAACATGTTTGTAGTACATTCCCAATAATTGATACAATGCATATTGTTGTCCTCATAGCCAGTTGTTGATTCTTTCAAGTGTTACACGTGCATTTTGATTTTTGTCCATGAACTGCCTACACCAATGTCTTCAAGATTTCCTACTCATTTCTCTTCCAGGAGATTTAATGTTTCTTTTTTAATATTTAGATCTTTAATCCATTTTGACTTTAGTTTAGTGCATGGTGATAGACTAGGGACAAGATTCAGTTTTTGGCATGTAGAGAGCCAGTTTTTCCAGCACCATTTGTTAAAGAGACTGTCTTTCTTCCAGTACACGTGTTTGGCCCCTTTGTCAAAAATAAGGTGGCTGAGTGTGTTTGTATTTGCTTCTGCATCCTCTAGTCTATTCCATTGATCTTCAGGTCTATTCTTTTGCCAATACCATGCTGATTTTATTACTGTAGCTTTGTAGTATAACTTTAGGTCAGGAATTGTAAGGCCTCCTGCCATACCTTTATTGCCGAGAATTGTCTTTGCAATTTTGGATCTTTTCTGGTGCCAAATAAATTGTAGGAGTAGTTTCTCCAGGTCTGAGAAGTATGTTGATGGTATTTTGATAGGAATTGTGTTAAATCTATATGACAATTTAGGGAGTATGTCCATCTTCACAATGTTGGTTCTTCCCATCCAGGAGCAGGGAATATCTTTCCAATTTCTGAAATCTTCTAGGATTTCTTTTTTCAGAGTACTGTAGTTTTCATTGAAAAGGTCTTTTACTTCCTTAGTTAGGTTAATTAGTAAGGATTTCATTTTCTTCGGTGCTATCATAAAAGGTACTGTTTCTCTAATTTGTCTCTCAGTGTGTTTGCTATCTGTGTAGAAGAATGCTATTGACTTTCGTGTGTTGACTTTGTAGCCTGTTATGTTACTGAATTTGTGTATTAATTCCAGCAGCTTTTTGGTGGAGTTCTTTGGGTCTTCCAAGTAGGTTATCATGTCATCTGCAAATAGTGATAGTTTTACTTCTTTATCTATTCTTATTCCTTTTATTTCTCTTTCTTGTCCAATGGCTATAGCTAATGATTCCAGAACTATATTGAATAGAAGTGGTGATAGGGGACATCCTTCTCTTGTACCGGATTTGAGAGTAAGAGACTTCTGTTTTTCCCCATTTTGAATTATGTTAGCTGTTGGATTGTTGTAGATGGCTTTTATCAGGTTGAGTTAGAGGCACTCTATTCCAATTTTCTGTAGGATCTTGAACATGAATGAGTGTTGCACTTTGTCAAAGGCCTTTTCAGCATCAATTGAGATGAGCATGTGATTTTTAGTCTTGGCTCTATTGATATAGTGTATTGCATTTATTTGTGTATATTGAATCATCCTTGCATCCCTGGAATGAATCCTACCTGGTCGTGATGTATAATCTTCTTGATGATTTGTTGTATTCTAGTGGCGAGAATTTTATTGAGAATTTTTGCATCTATGTTCATGAGAGAAGTTGATCTGTAGTTTTCTTTTTTGGTTACATCTCTTTCTGGTTTTGGTATTAGTGTAATACTTGCCTGTAGGAATGATTTCGAAAGGATTGCTTCCTTTTCAATTTCATTGAAGAATTTGAAGAGTACTGGGATTATGTCTTCTTTAAATCTCTTGTAGAATTCATTAGTTAATCCATCAGATCCCGGACTTTTCTTTGTCGCTAGGTTTTTTATTATATTTTGTATTTCATTGGCTGTTATTGGGTTATTGAGAGTTCTTGTATCTTCTTGAGTCAGTTTTCGTAATATGTACTTTTCTAAGAATCTATCCATTTCATCCCTGTGTTCAATTCTGTGAAAATAAAGATTCTCAAAGTAGCTATTTATGATCCTCTGTATCTCTGCTGGGTCTGTAGTAATTTCACCCTTTTCATTCCTTATTGCTTGAATTTGAGTCCTTTTTTTCCTCTTTTTGATGAGGTTAGCTAGGGGCTTATCAAACTTATTTAATCTTTCAAGGAACCAGCTTTTGGATTCATTAATTCTTTGTCTTGTTTTCTTTGTCTCAATTGAATTAATTTCTGCTCTAATCTTTATAATTTCCTCCCGCCTTTGGGCTTTGGATTTCATTTGTTCTTCCATTTCTAGTCGGTTTAAGTGTTGTGTAAGATTGTTTATTTGTTCCTGTTCTGTTTTCTTAATGTGTGAGTTCAGAGCTATAAAATTCCCTCTGAGAACTGCTTTCATTGCATCCCACAAATTCCGGTAGGTTGTGTTTGAATTTTCATTAAATTGTAGATGCTGTTTAATTTCTTGTTTAATTTCATCTGTAACCCATTGGTTGCTGAGAAGAGTGTTGTTTAATTTCCATGTAATTCTGAAGTTCCTATGGTTTCCTTTGTCAGTTATTTCCAACTTGATTGCACTGTGGTCAGATAGTATGCATGGGATAATTTCTGTTTTCTTGCATGTACTTAAGCATGATCTATGGATTAATATCTGATCTATTTTAGAAACGTCCCATGTGCAGCTGAAAAAAATGTGTATTTTGAAGTGGTTGGGTGGAACACTCTGTATATGTCTATTACATCCAGTTGTTCCATATTCTGATTCAGTTCTACTATTTCTTTGCTAATTTTTGTCTATTTGACCTATCTTTTTCCGATGAGGGAGTGTTGAGGTCTCCTGTTAAGACTGTGGTGTTGGATATGAGATTTTTCATATCCAGTAAAGTTATTCTTATATAACTTGCTCCCGTGTTGGGTGCATACACATTTATGAGTGTTACCTCTTTATCTTGAATTTTTCCCTAACCAGTATGTAGTGGCTTTCTTTATTTCGTTTGATCAATCTTGGTCTGAAGTTTAGACTGTCTGCAAACAGGATTGCTACCCCTGCTTTTTTGAGGTGCTGGAGCACATAGTATTATTTTCCAACTTTAAACTTTTAGCCTGTGAGTTTCTTTATGAGTGAAGCATGTTTCTTGTATACAGAATATTGTAGGGTTTTGTTTCCTTATCCACTCTGCCAGTCTACTTCTTTTAATTGGAGAATTGTGTCCATTTACATTGATTGAAATGTATTGACTTATGATTGACGTGACTTTCATTTGGTACTGCTTACCACTTTTTCTCCTATGTTTAGTTGATTACTCTATTTGGTGGGATCTTTGTGTTCTCATTTGTTGAACTTGGGTCATTTTGGTCCCTCTCTAAAATATTTGTTAGAATACTGTGTAGTGTTGGCTTTGATGTCACGAAATTCTTTAGCTGTTCCTTGTTGTGGAAATATTTCACTTCTTTCTCGTACTTGAAGGAGAATTTTGCCAGGTATAGTAGTCTGGGCTGAATTTTTTTTTTTTTTCATGGAGGATTTGAAGCATTCTGCTCCATGCTCTTCTTGACTTCATGGTTTGTGAAGAGAACTCTGCCATTATTCTGATGGGTTTTCCTTTAAATGTGATCTATTTCTTTTCTTTAGCAGCTTTTAGTATATTATTCCTTTGCTGGATTTCTGGTATCTTGAGTATTATATATCTGGGTGTGTTTTTAGTTGGGTTGATATATCAAGTTCTGTATGCTTCAGTTACCTGAACGTCCAATTGCTTTCTCATATTTGGGAAGTTTTATGCTATTATTTCCGCTCATAGTCTTTTTATATCAGTTATATTGACTCATTCTTTCTCAATGATTGGTATTAATCTCACGTTGTTGATTTTTGCATCATCTTGCAGATTTATTTTTTCCTGAATCCTCATTGTTTTTAAGAGATCCTTTCTTACTTTTTTACTGGCTGCAACTGTGTCTTCAAGATCTGAAACTCTATCTTCGCTTTTGTTCATATGGTTTTGCCAACTTGTGATTGAGATTTTATTTTTTGTATATCTTTTTGAAACTGTTTTGTGTGATCTATTTGTTTCTTATGTTGCTCAGTCAGGGAATCCATCATTTTTCTGTTCTTCTCTAATTTTTTTGTCAATATCTTGTTTAATATTATTTAACTCTTCCATTATAGTTATTCTTTCTCTCTCTATTTCAGAGATTATTTCTGTTCTGTTCTCCTCTTTGCCTTTCTGCATTTGTTCCCCTACTTTAGATGTTATTAATTTAGACATATATATATATATATATATATATATATATATATATATATATATATATTTTACTTCAGGGGTTATTTCTGTTCTGGTTTCCTCTGTATGTTTCTGAAATTGTTTTTCCACTTCAGATTCTATTAATTCAAGCATTTCTTTTCTTATTTCAGATGTTATATCTGATCTGAGTTGCTCTATACGTTTCTTTACTTATTTGTCTACCTCAAGTTCAGAGGCTTCAGCTGCCTGATTCCTGTTTCCTTCCATGGTCCTGTCTCCTGTATTTGATTTGGGTATGCTTGCACCCTGAGATTGTATCTTTTTCCTTGTCATTATCTTTTTTTATGGCAGTGATGTCTGTACTTTGGTGAAGTTATGCTGTTAGTGCCTATGGGAGTTTGGTCTGGATCCACCAAGTTGGTTCCCCTCCAGAAGTGCCTGGCTGCATATCAGAGCTTGAGCTGCTGGCTGCTGTGTGGCCCCATGGATCGGGGCTGTGGGTGGAGTTGGAGCTCTGGAGTTGAGGAGTCCTGGTAGGCTTG
>PVJA010015574.1:0-45083 GCA_004027025.1 Myocastor coypus
AAGTCCAAGTCATGTGTATTCGTCAGGTTTTTACTTAGAGGAACAGAATAGATATAATATGAGGAATGGATATTAACACCAAATATACAATCTATAAGAAATTGTAAGATTGGCTTACAATAGCCACAGAGTCAGATGAGGAAACGCGCACGGGGCGTCTGCACGCTTCGGACTGAAGAATTCAATCCCAAGGCCTGGACTTCACTGCAGCACTCTGTGTAAGTCTCTGTCGGCTGACGGGTCCGTAATGGAAGACTGCAGTGTCTGTAGATGGAGGCTGAAGAGTCTGCGGCAGAGGGCGAAAGATCTAAGCTGGAGGCCGAAGAGTCTGCGCTGAAAGCCAGACGATGAAGTCCAGTCTGAATGCGAAGACCGAAGCTTCTCCGACGAAGTGAAGTGTTGACTCCTTCTTCAGCCCTTTAAAAAGTCTTTTTGTGCTCAGTCATTCTGACGTGGACTCATTGCGCCCTAGGGTAGAACCAATCATACCCCAGGACGGGCCCTTGATCCCATTCTAGGGAGAAATCCAATCATATCCTAGTCAGGCCTGGTGATACTCCAGGAAAGAACCAATTGTACCCCAGAGTGGGGCTCCCACCAACAGGGAACCGGGCTGCTGAGTCATTCAGCCAAGTTGACACATTGTATCAACCACTACATCATGTCATGTTTTTCACTGTCTACTTCCTGGGAGGTGGGAAGACACAGAAAAGAGGACATAGATGCAGTAGTTTGAGGACTACAGCGGTAGAGGAGTAGGGGTTGGAAAGGATAGGTTTGCTTAGAGTCATGCACACAGGGCAACTGGCAGTCAGTGGTGGGACTAAGGTACATACTACTGCAATGTCTTCTCATCAAATCAATATTTTATTCTATAAGGAAATATTGGGAACCTACTGTATTCTAGGCATTTGCTGGAGATATAGAGGCAAGGAATGAAAATCAACTCAGTTCCTGACAAGCTTACAGCTTGGTGGGAGAGACAGATACCCAATACCCATACCCTTAGGAGCATGCCATTCCAAAGTGACCTGCTGTACCTGAAAAGGTAGGCCAGAAGGATTTCTTGTAGAGGAGACTGGTCTCTAAAAAGCTCACCCTTCCTCCCCAACATTAAGCTACAAGGAGCTATAAACTGTGAACTCTGCTACAGTGGGAAATTAGGGAATGATGACGTCCTGATATCCAAGTGACACTGGGCCGAACTTGAGTGCTGAGTGGAATGAGAGGGATGACCTATGGCATGGATGGTGATGTTGGTCTTAGTCAACACTGCAACTCACAGAGACAGAATAATAAACAGGGAAACCCTCGTCAGGAAGGTGATGCTGATGCCCAAGAAAGCATCACAACAGAAACTAGGAAAGCGTGTCAGCCATCCTGGCCCAGACCACAGGGCTCGTTGCTTGATTTTAGGGCTCCTCTCTCATGGCTTATGAATTAAAGCATGGCTTCTCTGTGCCTTTTTCTTCTTAATAAGGGTATATATATATATATATATATATATATATATATATATATATATATGGGCTTCTCACTTAGATATACTTATAAAGAGATATTATTATTATTATTTTTAAGGTTTTTGTTGTTGATGGTGCTCAGTGTCTTATTTTGCAGCTCAGACTCATAGTGGTCCTCCTGTTTTCTGCCTCTCTAGTGCTGGGATTACAGGCTTATGCCACCACACCTGGACTCCATTAATGGCTCAGTGCTCCTGGGGTGAGAGGTTGGCATGGCATGCAGTACCAGGAATTGAACCTTGGCTCCTGTGCTTATTGAAGAAGTGCTTGGTCTGCTGAGCTATCTTGCCAACTCTCATAAGGAGATATTCTTGCCACTGGATTTGCTTGTTTTTTTTGGTGGGACTGGGGTTCAAACTCATGACCTTGCACTTGCCAGGCAGGCACTTGTGCCACGGAGCTGTCTCCCCAGCCCCTTGCCACTGGATTTGACTTGATTTTAATATGACTAAAAAGTCATTATGAACCATGGAAATTCAATAGTCACACTAATTACAAGTTCATTGGATGGCATGGATATGGGACATTTGTATTCTGTGTATCTATGTATCTATGTATCTATCTATGTATCTATCTATCTATCTATTTTATATTTTAGAGAAGGGTCTACAGGGTGTTCAAGATCTTACTACTACATTGGGCTTGTAGTGGTCCACCTGTTTACAGCCTCCCAAGAGCTGGAATTATAGGTGCATGTCATCATGCCCAATCTCAATTGCCATCTCAGCTTACCCTGGGATTGGGGCCCACATGGCAGGCCCAGGAACCAAACTCCTGGCCCCTGCACATACTTGCAGATGCTTTAATCTACTGAGCTATTTGGCTGGCCCTGGGTGTGGACCATTTAAACTTTCTTTCTTAAAGAATTTTTATTTATTTATTTTTTTTTTCTTGTTTCAGAACTTTTGTTTATTTATTTATTTTTATGGCTGACTCAGCCTGCCCTGAGGGCAGGGCAGGCGCAGCATGTGGTGCCAGGGATTGAACCGTGGTCCCTGCAGCCGCCCAAGCTTTCCTAAGCAGGTGCTTTAGACCACCGAGACATCCTGCCGGGCCCCCTCTTTTTTTCTTTCTTTATGTTATGGCTGGCTCAGCCTGCCCTGGGGGTGGGGCTGGCATAGCATGTCGTGCCAGGAATAGAACTGCAGTCCCTGCAGTTCCCTAAGCTTGCCTAAGCAGGCAGTTTTGACTGCCGAGCTATCTCACTGGCCTCTGATATGGGACATTTGATCTCATTCTTTCCTTCCTGTTGTGTAGTCTTCTAATTCAGTATTTACCAGAGAAACATCTATGCTGTGTTTGGAGAGCTTGTACAAGCTTCAAAAGGGAACTGTGCTTCTGCCATTCTTTCAGTTCTGGAAACACTGACTTGCTAAGCAATAATTCCAGAGGACCATCTCACCCTCAGATATGTCTCCCTTCAGCTTGTCACATGTTCGGGGTCTTGCGATGAACACACCACTGTTGTGACTAGGATGTTGCATCCTAGGCAAGGGTGGAAGAAGAAATATATGGATGGCATCACTCCCTAGCTTTCCACATAGCAGAATTCATAGCTCCCTGTACCTCAGTGCTGGGGAGAAGGGGCGGGCTTCTTAGAGCCCAGGATAATTCTCAACAAGAACTGGGAGAGGATGTGTGTCAGAAGAATTGGCAGCTGTAGCACCTGTAAGGATTAAGGATGGTGGCCTAGAGACATAACTTAGAGGCACAGTGCCTGCCTGGCAAGCATGAGGATGTGAATTTGATTCCTGGTATGAAAAAAAAAAAAAAAAAAAAAAAAAAAAACCTGTGGGGTCCCTAGCATTTTAACCTAGCCTTGTGTTAGAAGGGGACAGAAAATGATTCCATGGTAAATTCAAGCCTGAGCTGAGTGGGGAAGGATGTTGGCTTGCTCAGGAGGCCCCAGGGAGATTTTTGCAAGTGAAGCCTCAGGGCTAAAGAACCTGTGTACAAGACATCAGCAACAACAGCAGGCAGTGTGGAGCAGAGTGGAGAGCCAGAGTGAGAGCGTAAGAACTGCCTGCCACTCTACTGCCATTCTTATACAGGTGGTTATCTCATGTTTATGTTCTTACAGAGTGCTATAACCCATGCACACATACTTACCCGTGCTAAGTCATGACTACATAACTGCACCTCACTGTGCGTCTGTGCTAGGCAAGCAGGGTTGCATCCTCAGGTGTCCTTAGATGCCCTTGAAACTTGAATCAGTCTGAGTGGTTCCCTACAAAGCAATTCTCCACAACAGGAATTCCTGAGATAAAAAAGTAGGGAAGGACAATTCTCTGCGCATATCAAGATATAGACAACCTCTGATGTGAAAATAATACTTTTTTTTTTTTTTTTTTTAAACTGGGCACAATTTTGTAGGGACTCAACAGAACAGTCCTGGGTCAGGTAGGATTTAAGTTCTGGATCCACCACTTACTTTCTCTGGGATTTTGAGCAAGGTCCTTACATCCTCTGAATCTCAGTCTCTTCTCTGAAGAGGGATAAATCCCATTTCATTGGCTGGTCATCCAGATCAAATCAGATTAACAAACTTCTGACTTTAAAAAACTCTCAAGAAACAATTGCTGTGTTATATATGGCTTTTAATTTTCAGAACATAATGTCATGATCACAATATGAAATGATTCTTAGTTGTTTTCCTATGGTATGCAAATTTAACAAGCTGTCTGAAGCTCAGCTTGCCTGTTGGACCCCTGTTTGAGAGGCAGGTGACATGTCCTGGGCTAGATGCTCTGAGAGGTGAAGCAGGTCAGGTCCACTCTTGTCTTAAGCTGGGACACTCTTGTCTTAACACCTGTCTAAGCGGCAGGCATGCAGACGGGTGCTAGTGCAGTACCTTACTTGGGAGGTGATCACAGGGAGCAGGACTGAGCTAGGCAGCGGAATCAGCTCATGCAGGATGTGTCATTAGTCTCATTCCCACATGTGCTCAGTCCAAATGTATAACTTTGAGAATGTGCCTCAAAGCCAGCCCTGTCACGAAAGTCACGGGGCCGTGCACTGAACCACCAGTTTGGAACAGTTCAGGGGTGGGGGTACATTTGTCACCCCCAGCTTGACTTATCAGCAGCAAAGCAGATTCCAGTGTGCAGAGAGGTGGTGCCAGCTGCTGAGTGGGGACTGTGAACAAGTCTGGGCGAAGGCTGCTGCTGGGCCCTTTGGACTGCTGTGCTCAGGGTATCCCTCCTTTGGGCAGACCCTTCTCTGAGGTACAGAGCCTGGGTGGCTAGGACCCCCTGTGAGTATTCACTGGAAAGAGGAAGGGACCACCTCAGCAGGAAGGGGTGGCCCGGGAGACTCTTGTTTCCTCCAGTATTCTCAGGAGACCT
This sequence comes from Myocastor coypus, assembly GCA_004027025.1. Taxonomy (NCBI): domain Eukaryota; kingdom Metazoa; phylum Chordata; class Mammalia; order Rodentia; family Myocastoridae; genus Myocastor; species Myocastor coypus. The sequence continues at coordinate 4,868 of PVJA010015574.1, forward strand.
TACTAGGTCTAGGTCTTCTGAGAGGCTGTGAACAAGGTACCACCAGTGTTAGTTTGGATGACTGGACTGGCCCTCTCTCTTGTATGTGGATTCTGAGGAGGGGGTGTTGGATGCCAGTGGACTGTGAGCAGAGTGGCTGAGGCACCTAGCAGAACACAGCAGTGGTGGATGGCTGCCAGGGGCAGGATGGAAGCCTGAAGACAGATGGAAACCAGGTGATCTGTCTAGTAATTTATGCTCTGCCTCAGTGCACTGATTTGGTGCCTGGTAGAAGCTCTACTTAAAGAAGGTCTTCCCTTAACACAATGATTTATGGATGGCTTTGACTTGTTTGTACCACTGTTGCTGAACCAGAAAGAAAAAAGAAAATACTAGATTATTCTTCCCAGTGCTCCAAGCTGCAGACTCCATTAAGTTGCCCTGAATGCCCCTCCAACCAGCCTCCCTGGCTCTGGCAGAGAGGGCACCAAGTGCTGAGCCCCCAAGAAATTCTGTGGTGGACTTTCATGCATGTTATTTTTGTCTAGCACTTTATAACATAATCTGGCCCTGGGACAATAATTTGGATTCCAGAAGTTCCTAAGGGACAGGAGTCACTGCATGGTGAGGGGAGCTGACAGAAATTGGAAGCAGTGAAGGGTTGGTGGGTCCAGTGGGTACTGGGACTCAGTAGTGTGTAGTCAAAGGAGTGGGCTGAGCAGGTGGGTGCAAGGATGTAGCAAGGACTGTGCCTAGGACTGGCCAGGCAAACCCTAAACTGTGCGAGGCATCAACCTGATGTGCTAAGCTGCCCCTCCCTGCGGGGGACCGAGAGCACTGGTGTCCATCCGATTCACTGTGCTTTCTGTCATGGTTACAGCTACATATAAATTAGAACGTGAAGGGGGATCAGGCCAAACTAGTGCGGCAGGGATTTGGGAAGTCTGATTTGATGAAATTAGTCATAGGGTCCACTGAAGCCTGTGGAGCAGGACAGTGGCCCAAGTATTTAGGTTTGTGAGTGTGCTACTGCTAGGAGGAAACAAGAGTCTCCTGGCCATCCCTTCCTGCTGGGGTCCCTTCCTCTTTCCAGTGAACATCCACAGGGGTCCTCAGCCATCCAGGCTCTGTACCTCAGAGAAGGGTCTGCCCAAAGGAGGGATACCCTGAGCACAGCAGCCTAAAGTGCCCAGCAGCAGCCTTTGCCCAGACAGCAGGCACAGGTGGAGATGTGCCAGCTTCTCTGCCCTGAAGGGAGCATCCCGATCAGTCACCCAGACATTCACTCAATGACCCCCGCTCCTACTGCAGGTCCAGATTCTGTGCTCTGCTCCAGGCCCTCGCTGGCCTTTCTTCTGGTGCTTGGCCCCCTATGGTGCCCATTTGTTTTAGCTCGTACACCTTGGGTCATCCGATAGAGCCTGTGGATATGTGACCTTTATAGGAGCACCCAGGGGACTCCACTTTTTAGGGTGCTGGAATTATATGCGTGTCCCACTGTGTCTGGCTCCAAGTCTCCTTTCTGTTTTTATTGCGTAGCCCTGCATATGACCAAGTCCTTGTTAGGCTTTCTGAGGACACTGAAGCCATGCACTTTGGGGTATTGTTTATGAAGAGTGTTGCACATGCTGTGGGTGGCCTACCTACTCTCCTGCTCACCTCTGTATGCCTGCGCCATTTACAGGGAACCATTTGGATGCTGTTGAGGCTTTGTTTCAGGCTGGAGAGAAATGTGGTCTGTGTGTAGAGCAAACAAGCAGTGCTGATCACACCAACGTGATTATTACACAGTATAGGCATGTAGCAAAACATCACATTATTCCCTATAAACATGGTCATCATGTGCCGATTAAAAGTGAAAAAAGTGTCCAAGAGCTAATGAGGAGTCCAACTTGAGCACTGAGTGGGGTGATCATGACCCACTGTGTGCATGTGTCCCCTCCTTGCTCTTGGCCAAGGGGATGCTGGCATGTGCTCTACATGGGCTCCCAGGATTCCTCCCTAGGGCTGGGCTCCCCGTGTCCTCAGTGGCGGTGAGCTTGATCTCACACCCAAGTATTGTCCACTTTGCCAAACCCAGTGCCTCCATAGGTGCTCCTGCATCACGTCATCCCCCAGATCCTTGTCTGCACGTGTGCACTCGGGTGACCAGACCTGAGGGCCAATGGGGTTAGGGTTTCAGAAGATCAGAGCATGGTGAGGTGGTTGGGGCTCGCTGTGCCTACGGGGATGGGTGATGGAGCACCGTGGCTGAAGAGCTGGATGTGGAAGGAGGTCTGAGGTCAAGGTCAGAGCTAGATCCTGGGAGCAGGGATCCTCAGTGTGAGCTCTTTAGTAAGGAGGAGAAAGACTGAAGTGAACTTGAAGCAATCCTAATGCTTGCTAGGCACTGACTCCTGCTGCTAAGGGCCTTGTTTTGAAAATTTACTCTGAAGAGGTTTGGAGCTTGGGTGAAAGTGCCATTTTCATCAGCCAAAACCCACATGTTTTCTCATTCAGAGTTGGAGTGGCTTCTAGGGCACATTTGGCTAGGGCATCTGCATGCCTTTGTCCTGACACAGTGCTTGGTTGGCTTCCCGGTGAGGGAAACTTGGGTTAGCGATAACAGACTAAATCTTGATTCAGTATGTTGAGCCATGGTGGACTCTGATCAGAGTTTAGATTGCCCGCCTCACTCTGGCCGTACAGTGATTTCCACTGTGATCACGGGTCTGATCTGCAGTTCTAGTTTTAACTATTGCTCTAGAAATAGGTGCCATTGCCTAAGAGAGGCTAGCAAAGCACAGGTGGGTCCCTAGGTGCAGCACACCCATAGCTGGAGCCCTGGGGACGTGTGACTCCAAATGTGCTGTGCTGTGTCCTCAAGGAGGTTCCACAGCCTGAATTCTAAGCTCTTCTGTAACTGACCTTGCAGCGAGTGCCAAGTGCCCATAATGATTGTGTGCATTCATTTCTCAAGCATCCATCTGTTCACCCTGAATCTGGAACGCTTTACCCATTGAAGGAATTAAACAGGAGTTGGAAAGAGCTCAGCAAGTCTGGCCAGAGACTCAAAGAACATTTGGCCCAAGAAAATACCGAAGGAGAAGGAGCTGGTGAAAAGGAGGCTGAAATCCTGGCGGACACCTCCTGCACAGCAGGGAGACTATAAAGGGCTGATCCAAGAGGGATATGGGTCAGGCAGGGGGCTGCCTGATAGATGACAGGACTTCAGTCTCCCATATAAAACTCACAAGTAAGTAGCTTGGGCTGAGACCTGAAGGTATGTTGAGGAGTTTGGTGGAAAGCTTTTAGTTGGGAGGTAAAGTTCTACGTCTTCTATTATTGGATGGATTTTTTTTCATTATTTTTATTTTTATTTTTGTATTTTAGGACAGGGTCTACAGAGTCTACAGGGTCTTACTATGTAGATCAGACTCCTAGTGATCTGCATGTGTCCAGCCTCCCACGAGCTGGGATTACAGCTGCCCGCCACCATGCCCAGTCTCAATGGTCCTCTCAGCATGCCCTGGAGGCAGGGCCGCATGGCTGGCTGAGATTTGAACACCCCACTCCTGGTGTTTTAACCTGCTGAGATATTTGCCCGACTCTATTAAAGTTTAAAAGCTTTTTTTTTGGTCTGGCTCAGGCTGCCTTAAGGGTGGATCTGGTCAGGCATGTGGAGCTGGGGATTGAATCGTGGTCCTCTGTGCATGACTGGGTTTGCCCAAGCAGGCACTTAAACAACTGAGCTAACCCACAAGCCCCTTCATTAAATTTTTATTGTGGAACTGCAGTTGGCTCTCTATATCCATGTGTCCTACCTCTACAAGTTCAACAAAACACGGATTGGGATTATTTTTAACATTACATCTATATTGAGCATGTACAGATTTTAGTCTTGTAATCATTGACCTAAACAATACAGAATAGTTATTTGTAGAGCATTTCTATTGCATTAGGTATTATAAGCAATCTAATAAGGACTTGGATACGTTATAGGCTATATGCTCATCCTATACCATTTTACATAAGGAACTCGAGCATCCCTTGATATCTACAAGGGATCCTGGAAACCAAATCCCGTGGATACTCAGACATGGGATGTATATCATGCATTCATTAAAAACCAACTAAGTACCCCCTTAGAGAAACAATAGAATTAGTATCTCAAATGACTTCTCTCCTGTCAAGACCCTAAGAAGTCACTACTGATTTCTAATTGCATATGCTGCTAATTTTGTCTATTCTTTACATGTCTAATCCATGTAAATAGAATCATTCAGTGTATTGCTTTTTTAAAAATTTAGTGCTTATTTAAATATTGTAAGTTTGGTTTCTTTCTTTTTGTAAGTCTGATTTCTTGTGTGTTGTTATAGCAGCTCATTCTTTTTATTGTTCAAGAGTATTTCATGTCATGACTATACCATGGTTTGCTGGTGCATTCTGCCTTTGACGGATTCTTGAGTTGTTTCCAGGTTTAGGTTCTATGAATAAAGCTGCTACATTTTTATATATAGCTTGGTGAGCGTATGTTTGTATTCCCACTGCTTATATATCAAGGAGTGGGATAGTTGGGCCATGGGTTAAGGGCCTCATATTTATAGCTACTACAAAGCAGCTCTTCAAACTGTTTTACCAACATCACTGTCAACAACTATGTGTAAGAGTCCAACTGCTCAGCATCATTGCTAGAATTTGGTGGCTTTGCTTTCCTTTGATCATGTTGTCGTAGCACACTGTGGTTTTCCCTAATGCCTGATGAGGCTGAGCACCTGCTCACAGGTTTAATGACCATTTGGTCATTTAACTCTCTCTCCAGTGCTCATTTAAAACTTTTGCATTGTATGTGAGTATGAAGCCAACTAGGATTCCAAAGTCAGCTTCCCAGTGCAGCAGTCAATAGGGTCTGAGTTGTAATTCGCTGGTTAGAAGTCTAGGTTCTTTAGCACAAGTCCACCTAGTTCCCACCCCTGCGTGCTGTGCATGGCTCAGCCACAGGGGTAGCACCTTGGTCTGAACATCACTCACTCCTAGGAATTCCCCAGGCCTTCCCAGCAGGATCTGGGTCACACCCTCTACTCCCCTCCTGACCCTTACTGCTTGCTTCCAGGTGTCTTGTTCGATGCCTTGCCAGTTTATATCCCAGTGCATCACCTGCTGAAGTTTTAAAATTGTAAGGGAAACTGCCTCCTTGCTAAACCTTGTCTCAAGGATGGGGAACTGAGCAGAGTGGGCTGGGTCTTTCCCAAGGGCAGGACTCCCAAAGAACAAGTCAGGTGACCCTGAGGGCCACGGGACCTCAAAATGCTGGTCCCAAGCATCTTGCTACACATTTGCAGTGTTCTAGAAACACAGGCTGTGCTAGTAGAGGCCAGGGCTCGGGGAACTGCCCTGCTGCCTGGGTGAGCAGTGTCCCCAGGCCACCCTCACAGGCCCTCCTGCTGGCTCTTTAGGAGTTGGTACCAAGATGGCAACCTTTCTTGGCTTCTATCGGGGGTAGTCTCTTTGTTAGGAATACCATGGCTATTTATTTTTAGGAATAAATGGCTCCCATTTTTGAGCTATTCTTTTGTCATTTCTACAAAGTTGCATGTGACTTTATAAATATTTTTAAAGGATATAATTTTGTAAGTATTTAATATTCTACTAATTTGATTTTGAATTGTAAATGTCAAGTATTATGTTTTGGGTTTTTTTATGTTTTGTTACACTTGGTTAAAAAGGGAAAACTGTATATTTTTAGAATGGTTTTATGAGTAAATTAAATGTACTGAAAATAAAAATTTTTAAAGGCCAAAAAACTCCTCCTTTTGTTTATTTTTCTTTTGTTTGTCACTTTCATTGATTACACAGAAACAATATATGATTTAGAGCAAATCTCTATAAATCTATATTTTTTTCTAGATTTTTTGTTTTCTCACCTTACTGTGTTGTTATTATGGAATTATAACTCAAACCTCCAGGGCTCTAGAGAAGGAATCCAACTTTAGCCTTTCAAATCAGCTTATTCTGTCTGCATAGTCCTATGTATGGGCAACTATTGAAGGTTGTCTGATGGCGCCTAGTTGAAGATTTTGGGAGGACAAAAGCTTGCTTAGAGCACTGCTGAGTTTGAAAATGATGAAGGCTGAATTGCACAGGTGACCCTGTTGCTGTTGACTCATGAAGACTGAAGTGCTGCTCAGAGTGAAACCAACACCAAGGAAAGTAGCTGCTGGGGTGGGTAGAAAAGGAATAAGAGGAGGAAGAAGAGGAAGAGGAGGAGGAGGAGAAGGAGGAGAGACTAGATTGCTTATCACTTAAAAACAAGAGGAAGACACTTGGTTTAGCAGTTGCTGTGGGTGCCCGGTTGTTTTAGTCCCATGATAGTCACTATTCCTTTGCTGCAGGCTTCCTGCTACAAGCAACTGAGATTCAGATTGAGGGCCTTCTTAGCTACTCTCACATTGTGCAGTGACACAGTGCCTGACGTTCATAACTTGAAGGAGGAGAAGTTTATTTTGGCTCATAGTCTATAAAGGTTTCTGTCCATAGTTGGATGGTTCCAGGGCAGGATGGTGAAGCAGAGGGCCCTGGCTGAGGAGAAGCAGCTCGTGGCAGGCAAGGAGAAGCAGAGAGAAGAAAGGAGTGGAGACGAGATGAACCCTTCCAGGCTATACCTCCGTGACCTACTTCTTCCAACCAGACCCCACTTCTTAATGCAAATCAATTATAAACTCATCAGTGGGTTCATCTACCCAATATATTAAAGATACATATTTTTAAAATATTGCCGGGCATGGTGGCGCACGCCTGTAATCCCAGCACTCGGGAGGCTGAGGCAGGAGGATCGCTGTGAGTTCGAGACCAGCCTGGGCTACAAAAGTGAGCTCAAGGCCAACCTGAACTGCACAGTGAGACCCTGTCTCAAAAAGACAAAAAAAAAAAAAATATTGAGGGGTTGACTCTTATTAGCATGCACACTTTTTGAGATAAAAGAGCTTTTGCTTTTCTTCAATATTATAACCTTGGTGTCAACATTATAACCTTTCTATAGAAGACGTTATAGAAAAAATAATTGAATGACTGAAAGAGTGCATGAATTTCAGTCTAGAGAAAGTGTGGTCCTTGATATGCAGAAGTAACATAACATTGATGATGACAGTAAGAACTATTGCTTGATCTGTGAAGCCCATGTAAGACCATATATCCCTAGGATTTAAATCAATCCTTAGCCCTGTCCTTCCCAGATTAATGATAACAGAGTGTTTCCCTTCTGGTTGTATGTCAGAACCCCAGGAATTTATACAGTCTTGTGGAGTCTGTGCTGCTTCCACAGTCCCTTAAGAGAGAACCAAGGAGACTGATTAGTCACTAGCAGACTCTGTCACACAGATGCTGCCAGTCAAGATTGGTGACCTGAAATGGTCTGAGGGCGTTTATCCATCATGGCAAGATCCCAGGCTGGTGGAAATGAGAGGAGGCCTCTCTTCGCACTGTTACATTCAGCTCTGGTCTTCTTCATGTCACCGTGGTACTGAAGCCCTGATGTGGGAAAGCTGTCTTACCTCCTCATTCTTTTTTAAATGTATTTGAGTACAGGATCTACAGGGTCTCATTATACAGATCAAATTTATAATGACTCTCCTGTTTTCAACTTCCCACGGGTGGGGCTGGAACAGTATGCCAGGGATTGAACCCTGGTCCTTGCACCTGCCTAAGCAGTCTGCTGAGCTATCCGGCTAGCTCTTGCCTCCTCATATTGGAGTTTGGGTGACTTTGCTCCATTTTGGACCTTGGAATTACAGATGTTGTCAATCTAGTGACTTACCTATCTGTCTTAGTTACTTTTTACTTGTTACTGGAACAAAATACCTGACACCCAAAATTACGAGGTTTCAGTTCATACTCTGCTGGCTCCAAGGCAAATAACAGCAGTTCATGGTGGCAGAAAATAATAAAGAGGAGAAGAGGAGCGTCAGCCACAATGTCATCAAGCATCTCTCTTTTGTGCTAACTGTGAAGACCAGTGCTCCACCATGAAGATCAGAGCTCCTCCACAGTGGCATGGCTGCAAAGTGACTTGACAAAGACTAGATTTCTCCAAGAAAGTGGGGCAACCTCGAAGCCTTCCTCAACTCCTTCATAGACACTTTTTGTGAGTCACTCTGGGGCAGCCTCATCTTGCCCTAGGGCAAAACCAATCGCCCCCCAGGGCGGGCCCTCCACAGCCCAGAACTGCGATGCAGATTCAGCCAAGTTGACATATCATATCAACCACTACACTATCTAATAATGTTTGGTCTTTCAACAAGCTGCACTTATGGCCTGCAGCTATGACTTATGACTTGTGTTTGGATTTATAATGCAGGAGTACCAGCCACAGTGTGGCCTTATGGTGTCTTCTTCTACAGTACAGTACTATAATTTTTGCTGGCTATACTGTATAGCACAGTACAGTCATTTTATGTTATGTCACACATTATAGTACTGCATGCAAACGTTATGCAAATAAAACCAAAGTCATCAAGTTGGAATTTCCTCTGGCCATTTCTTTGCTCTGAATAGCGGAATGTACATGCTGAATGCAATTCTCATTTAGTGATCCATTTATTTAATAATCTAGTTGCAGGAATGGAACTTGGTTATTACACAGGAATGGCTGCATACCTTGAAGCTGAGATTCATGTTTCCAGATCATATCAGAGGTCTAGGTTGGGTGAGGGGTGCTGCTTTTAGCCCCTAGATTCCCTCGGTCCTCCTGCCACCAACTCTACATATCCTTCCATTTGGTAAGAAGGCTTACCTTTGTCAGGCTACCAAGTTATCACGTGGCTTCTGCCTTTTTGGCAAGAGGCTCTAAATTATCTGCACTTACATAACAAAGAGGGGCCATTCAGACTTTTTTCCTAAGTCCATTTAGAAGAGAGTAGCTGCTTTCAAGCAAGTGATTTCTTACAGACGGAAACACAGTTTTGCCTGAAGTCTCTTCTCAACTCACACTTGTTCTCCATCATTTATTGAATATTTGCTAGGTGACAGGCATTGGTTCAACATACCAACCCATATGTTAGGGGGCTTGGTAACTTTTTATTTTCAAATGATTTAAAAATTGCTGAGAAGATGCATAGAACTTATGTACACACACCAGCTAGATTTGTCTGTGGTTCCTATTTACTGTGTTTTCTTTGCATTTGTTATAGCCATATTTCAATTTTGTTTCCTGAGCCCCTAAGATGTTATTTGCAGAGAATGAAGGTGCTTTCTTCCAATATACTGTTCAGTGTCTTAACTACAATATAATGAAAAAAATCACAAGTGAACACTATGCAATCAGTGTTACAGTCTAACCTAAAGGCTGTACATGATATTTTTTCAGTAACTAATCCAGGGTCATGTCATAGGTACCATATTTCTTCAGTATCAACCCGTGTAACCTTTCAGTCTATATTTTTTATATGACATTTTTGGAGAACAGGGGGAATTTTTATATAATATCTCTCCATTTGGATTTGCCTGATATTTCTTCCACATTAGATTGAAGTTAGGAAATTTTGCCAGGATTTCACAAGAGTGATATGATGTCACTGATGTACTATATTGAGAGACACATTTCATCTGTTTGCCTCCTTATTGGTGATATTAACTTTGGTCCATTGCCTTTAAGTTAGGAAATTTAATGTATAGAATTGTTCATTGTTTTCCTTTACCATTTTTATATTCTGTTTGAATGAAATTATTTTGAGGTTTACTTTATGGCCCAAGATAGAATCTATTTCTTGATATGTGTTCGTGGGAGCTTGCAATGAATTTTGTATTCTTCTGCTGTGAGGAGAGTTTTATAAATGCTGACTAGATCTTGTTAGTTAATATGCTGCTGAGTTCTTTTGTACCTTTGCTGGTATTCTGTCTTCTTGTTCTGTCAATTATTGTGAAAGGTTGTTGAAATAAGTGCTGATAAAGGAAGCTGCAGTGATAACCTTTGTTTTGTATCTACTATGAATACCTTTAAAAATTATTTATTTATTTATTTGGTACAGAGTCTTGCTATGCAGCTCAGACTTGTGATCCTCCTGTTTCTGTATCCTCAGTGCTGGTATCACCAGTGTGCACCACCACACCCAGTCTTGGTGGCTGGTATGGCATGCCTGGGGTTTCAGGGTGGCATAGAATGTAGTACTGGGGATTGAACTCCTATTCTTATATTTACCAGGCCAACATTTAGACTACCGACCTGTCTTCCCAGCCTGAATACCTTTTTTTTTGTATTTTGTTAGCCTTTCCAGAGGTCCGTCAATTTTATTGATCTTTTCAAAAAACAAATTTATCTGCTTGCTTTGAATTTGTTTTACTCTTCCCAGGTTCTTAATGTCACAGGTTAGATGACTGATTGGAGATCTTTGCTCTTTTCTAACACAAACACTTAACACCATCATTTCCCCCTCAATTTTGCTTTAGCTGTATCCCACAGAACCTGATATATTGTACTTTCATTTTGCTGTCCTCTCTGTTTTCTGATTGCCAATGGGACTTTCCTCTTAGCCTACTGTCGATTGATTAGAATTGTGCTAATTTTCAAATATTTGGTGATTTTCCAGTTATGTTTCGGACACTGAATGCAAATTTGATTCTCTTATACTCAGAGAATACATTCTGTTTGAATGAAATTATTTGGAATCTTTTGAGGTTTGCTCTATGGTTGAAGACAGAATCTATTTCTTGATATGTGTTCCATGGGAGCTTGCAATGAGTGTGTATTCTTCTGCTGGGAGAAGAGTTTTATAAATGCTGAATAGATCTTGTTAGTTAATATGCCACTGAGTTCTTCTGTACTCTTGCTGGTATTCTGTCCTATTTTTCTATCAATTATTGTGAAGTGATGTTGAAATCTTCAGCTATAGCTATGTACTTGTCTCTTCTGTAGTTATATCAATTTTTGCCTCACACACTTTGCTACTCTGTTGTTTGATGCATGAATAGTTAGGCTCTTTACAAATCTTGGCTGGAAGGACCCTTTCATCACTAAGTGTGGTCTGTGGAAATTTTCTTTGTTTGAAAGTCCACTTGGTTTGATATTAGTGTAGCTAATTTTACTTTTTTGAATTAATGTTTGCATGATTTATCTCTTTCCATGTTTGTGTTTCGAATTACCTTTATCATTATGATTGAAGTGAGTTTCTTCCAGACAGCATATAGTTGGGTCATTATAAATATCTACTCTGTCATTCTATATTTCACATTTGATTTATATTATTTATGTTTAATGTCATTCTTTATTTTTCATGACTCAGATATACCTTTTTATTCCTTACCAGTTTTGGCTTCTGTTTCTTTTTTTTTTTTACCTTCGTTTAGGGGACTGAACATTTTTAAGAATTCAACTTCTTTTATTTTGGTGGGGTATATCTTTTTGTACAGATATGTGGTGGTCACTTCAGGTGTTATATTAGATCTACATGACATACGGCAGTCCACTGCTGTCAACAATATCACAGATTGGGTGAATATAGAAGTTTAATCTCCTTCATATCACATTATTCTACTTCACTTAGGATATAATTATCTCAAGTATTTCCTCTATGGACTTTGAGAATCTGATTAGATAGTATTAAAATTTTTCTTTCAACTGTCAAACATAGTTTAGAAACTCAACAGAAAAAAAAAACTCTATTGTATTTATCTCATTAATGTTCTTTCATCATTCTTGGTTTTTTTTCCTCAATGTATGTATGTGGTACAGGGTCTCGCTGTGCAGCTCAGACTCATACTGATCCTCCTGTTTTCAGCCTCCCCCGTGCTGGGATTGCAGGTGTGCACCATCACACCTGGTCGTGGCCTGTTCAGCTTGCTCATGGGTGGAGCTGGCCTGGCATGCAGTGCAGGGGATCGAACCTCAGTCCCTGCACTTGCCTAAGCAAGTACCTAGTCTATTGAGCTACTCACTGGCCCTTTTGCTGCATTCTTTTTTTTTTTTTTTTTTTTTTTAGGACTGGGGTTTGGACTCATGACCTTGCACTTGCCAGGCAGGCACTTATGCCACAGAGGTATCTTACCACACCCTTATTGCCACATTCTTGATGTTCCAAGATTCTTCAGTTTTCAGTTCCTTTCTGTTTAGAAAAATTCCTTCATCTATACTTAGTCTTTCAGTTTTCCTTCAAGGTGAAGTCACTGAATATAGAATTCTGGGTTGATTGTTTTTCTCCTTCAGCACTTGGAAAATATGTCCCTCCTGTCAGGCCACTACGGTCGCTAATAAGCAAGTGTTGTCATGAGGACAGCAGACAATGAATGCCTTCTCTTTGACTGCTTTCAAGATTTTTTTCTTTGTCTTTAGTTTTCAGAAAATTCACAATTACCTTTCATGCTGTGGATTGCTTTGAGTTTGTCTTATTTGCTATTCTGTCATCCCGAATTTGTGGTTTCGTGTCTTTTGATAAATGTGGTATATTTTTAGCCATTATTTCCTTCATTATTTTGTAAATCTCAGTCACTTTCTGCTCACCTCGTGGAACACTGATGAGAATAATGGTAGGTATTTGTTTTAGTTTGACACACCTGAGGTGATTCCAGTTTCAGTTTGAGCAAGTCACTGAACTTTTCTGGTTCTCATTCTCTCTCTCTCTCTCTCTCTCTCTCTCTCTCTCTCTCTCTCTCTCTCTCCCCCCTCCCTCCCCTGCTCCTTCCTCCCTCTCTTGTGGTGCAGGGAATTGAACCCAGGGATTTGTGCACATGAGGCAAGAACCCTACTGCTCAGCCATATTCTCAGGCCCTTAGTCTTCACTCACTTTATCTATATAGGGGGATAAGAATATCTGCCTTCCAGTTTCATGAGGATTGAGTGATGCTGAATGCTTAATAATACTTATTGAATGAAAGGATGAATAAAAAAAATCCAGTGGATGTATTATTAATTTTTTTTCCAGTTTATTTGTGAGCATTGTAATGTTAGGATAAATACACTCTCTTATCAAAATTCTTCATCCTCTCTCACCAAGCCTAGATAAAAGCTCCTGCAATCTATAATTCATTTTTTCTTTTTGTGGGACCGGGGTTTGAACTCATGACCTTGCACTTGCCAGGCAGGAACTTGTGCCATGGAGCTCTCTCCCTGGCCTTTGAAATCTATAGTTACTTTTCTTTTTTACTGTAGGTCGCTTATCTTTTAAGTATATGGTTAGTTCTTCAAGGAAAGGAGCAAGTATCCTACCATATCACCTAATGGTTGGTCGATATTCTGTAAATGGTCACTGCCATTGTGTTTGAAATGTCCAAAATGATGCCTAGATGCTGATACTGAGAGATCAGAGTCCAGAAGTAAAATAAGCCTTCAGTGTTGGACTATGGTACATAGTCCATACTGCGATACAATGGCTATACTTTTTGAGTATTCAGGGTCTTCTTATTAATAGGGGAAGGTAAGTCTTTAACAGTCACACACAATAGTGTATTTGGAAGGGCTTGTGAATGGCTCAACAAATTCAGTCCCATTTTCAGAAATAGATTTTGTGCTGACGGACTACATGGATGTCTTCTCTAAGTATGAAAAGATCAGTATAACAACAGTTAAGCCACCCAGACCTGTGGAGCCTGCTAATGGAGATCACATCATTCGCAATGATGAAAGGTAAGGGTCCCAGTGGTGAACTCCCAATAATCCAAGGGCATACAATATACAAGTTGGTGATGAAACACTTCTGCTTAATAGAGTTAAAATGAACAATTAGCAAACCACACAACCTCTTTATAAAATTTCACCAAGTAGTTATAGAAAGAACCAATCAATAACCACGAAGGGGAAAACCTGGGCAAGTGAGATGGACACACACTTCTCAGAGAAAGAAATTCAACAAGCTTACAAATACATGAAGAAATGTTCCACTTCGCTAGCTATTCATGAAGTGCAAATCAAAACAACACCTAGATACCATCTCACCCCTGAAAGAATGGCTACCATAAAGAAATCAACCAACAACAAATGTTGGAGAGGCTGTGGGGAAAAAGGAACCCGTCTGCACTGCTGGTGGGAATGCAGACTGGTGCAACCATTATAGAAAGCAGTGTGGAGGCTCCTTAAAAAACTAGAACTGGAAATCCCATTCAATCCAGCTATCCCTCTACTGGGAACTTTTCTAGGAGAAACAAAAGAAAATTTAAAAATGAAAGAAACAAGGAACGAGTGGACGGCTGAGTCTCATTAGTGGGGGAGCATAAGAGTGAAAACCAAAGAACTCATATTCAGGGCAGACGCTAAACAACTCTGTCTTGGAGTTGCCTTGATGCTTCTTAGTTCCTTCAGATGGAACTATCTGGATGGGTTTCTGTCCCTTTTCTCTCTGAGTAAAAGAGCTCGCTTTGTATTGAATATCAAAATAGGAGCTCTGGACAAGCCAGGAAGTAAGGACAGGTGTAAGCCAGTGCTTCTGGGATTTTAATGTGCACACACATCAAATGGACATCTGGTTAAAATGCATATTGCTGTTTGATAAATTGGTATGGGGCTTGAGGGTTGTTGTTTTGTTTTCAGCACCAGGGACCAAACTCTGCACCTTGTGCTTGCCAGGCAGGCACTTATGCTGCTAAGCTACATCCCTGTTCCTGTGAGGTTTTTATTCTAACAGGTCCCATGGTGAGGCTGATCCTGCTGCTTGGGAGGCTGCATTGTGAGGAGCAACGCATTAAGCAAACACACACAAGCATGAACACATATGTGGGCCTACATACGTCCTGTTTCCAATTTAAAAAGCTTACACAGAAGTTATCCCACAGATAGCCAGTTGCAGGCTTGATTTATGAGTGCATTCATTTTGCTTTCTGAGTACTTGGTGACTTCCTATTTGTATGGGCAGCTAAGTCTTTACCAATAATACACTTGTATTGGTCAGGGTTTTATGTAGAGAAGCAGAACAGATATAATATAAGGAATGGATATTAACACAAATATGCAATCTATAAGGAATTATAAGATTGGCTTACAATAGTCAGCCACAGAGTCAGATGAAGAAGTGTGCAGAAGGCATCTACACATCCCGGCCTTAAGAATTCAGTTCCCAGGTCTGAACTTTACTGCAGCACTCCGTGTAAGTCTCTATCAATTGGCTGATGGGTCTGCAGTGGAATACTGAACTGTCTGTAAAGGACAGTGAAGAGTCTGTGACGGATGGCAAAAGATCCAAGCTGGAGGCCGAAGAGTCTGCGCTGCAAGCCAGACGAATATGAAGACTGAAGCTTCTCCATCGAAGTGAAGTCCTTCCTCAGCCCCTTTACAAAGTCTCTTTGTGCTGAGTCATTCTGAGGAGGGCCCATTGTACCCTAGGGTGGAACCAATCATATCCCAGAATGGGCCCTTGATCCCGCTCTGGGGAGGAGCCAATCATATCCTAGGCAGGCCCTGATCGTGCTCCAGGGAGGAACCAATTGTACCCCAGAGTGGGGCTCCCACCCACAGGGAACCAGGCTGTTGAGTCATTCAGCCAAGTTGACACAATGTATCAACCACTACAACACTGAAGTATACAGAACATCCCAGCCAAATTAGTTGTTTGGCTGAACTTTTAACTTTTTGTTTTTAGTTCCACCATAAAGTGAAAGGAAAAGTAATGATTTCAAAAGACTCAAGTGGTTTTAACTGATTTTTGATGTGGGAATCCAGATAATGTTAAAAATTAGCAATGAAGATGTTTAAAGTTAGTAAATTAAAAAACAATTAGAATGAGAAAATTCAGTATCTATGAAACTATAATAGTTTATTTACTTTTTGAAATCATATCTCTAAATGTTTCTCTGGAGAAGAATGAAAGAAGAGAATGAAAGAAATGGATTATTCAATAAATGGTACTAGGACAATACTTTAGCAATTTAGGAAAAAATCAATTTAGACTCTCCTCTTACTGTACACCAAAATTAATTTTGATAGATTAAATAACCAATATAATATTAAAAAGGCTATAAAAGCAAAATATAATATTAGATTGGAAATTCTTGATAAGATTAAACGAATTAAAAGAAATAATAAATAAAGATAACAAATTTTATTACATAACACTAACATTTTATGTCTGTAACCTTCCTAGCTCCTACCTCTTCATATAAACGAAAATCAGCACAGTTTGGAAGAGTTCTGCCTTACTGCCACAAGCAAGAGGCAGAACAGGAGCAGGTGTCAGGAGGACAAGGGAAACATACACCGTGCCCCCAGCAGAGGCTGCCACCCACCAGGATTGGGAGGACCTAGGAACCATGAGCTCTACCTCCAGCCCCTTAGAAGGGGAGTTTCGCTTTAGAACCCAAATCACACCCTTCCACAGAGACTGAGTGAGAGGCAGTCCTGGGAAATAGGCTTGGAGAGAGTGGTAGGTACAGAGGAATCTCCTGGAGCCCACAGGGAGGCCCAGGTTCAGACTAGAAAGGACGTGGGGGTGAGAGCTAAATTCTGTTCTGCAAATAACAGAATACAGATTCAGAGGGAGTAATTGTTAGACGGGGCAGTCCTGAAAATGCATTTAGGCTAGTGACATGTTTGAGTTCCAGCACTGTTTCCAATATCCAGCAGAAATCAGTGCTGTGAATTACCACAGATCAATTAAAGGAGGATCTAATTGTCTTCACTAAAATCAGAGTCCTCTTTGGTAAAGATCTGTTCACAAGTGGTTCCTAGGGTTTGCCAGTATCCAGCTGACATTTGATGCCATTGTTGTCGCTGAATTTCCTACCATAGACAAGGTAGCACAGTAGCAACCAGAAGTTGTTTTTCTTTATATGCCAACACCTGGGAGTCATATGCCATGATCCTGAAGAATGGGGCACTGGGCTAAAGAATTTGCAAACCCTGGCACAAAAACCAAACAGGAGAATGGAAAGAGGAAGCAACAAAATGCCTCCCCAAACTCCTGACTCCCAAAATTGATACAAGGGACACTGAAGGGAGGAAATCATAATCTACAAAGCAGATAGGACTGAAAAGTTACCAATAGAGGCAAGATAATTCTATAAGTTTCCTGGAAAAGTTAAAGAAGATATCAGTCAACTAATCACATAATGATCGTAATGAAACAAATGATCAATGAGTCTAGAGAGGACACCAATAAACAGCTAGTGGAGCTAAAGAAAAGACATAAAACATGAGTGTCTAGCACAGAAAAGAATGGGATTTCATAAGAAAGTTCCTCCCAACAAAATCTTGGAGATTAAACCTGATTGAAATATGAGTAGAAGCAATCAGTGTAAACATGGTGTTAGATGTAGAAGACAGGGCTGTGGTCAATGATCAGTTAGTGAGAGAGATACCTTAAAAACAACAATGCAATATGAAATATAACCAACTTCATAAAACAAACTTTAATGGACATAAAAGATCAGGTAAACATCAATACAATTATAGTGATGCATCCCAATACCCCACTACCACAAATAGACATATAAATTAAACAAAAAAAATCAATAAAATAATACTAGAGTTGAACCAAACCTTTGAACAATTGGATGTAGCCCTAGTGACATCATGGCAAATTTTTTGAAAGACGCATTATGGTGTGTGTATGACACCCATATTTACTTTTTAGAGGTATTTATTGTTAAACTATTAATTTTAATTTTGTTTTGTTATATTAAACAATGTGTATTTAACAGGAAAATAAAATAACAATAAAGTAAAATATTAAAATTTTAATATGTGATGATTATTTAAATATGTAATAATTATTTAGAATAAACATAAACATTTTCAACATCGACTGTTTACCTGTCTATAAAATCCATGCACAAATGTCACACTTATAGCACATGTGCTTTGTTTTCCTGTCTTCTTTGGTAGAACATACTTGACATTTTGCTGGTCTTTTTTTTTTTTTTTTTTTTAGGTTTATTTATTTGATACAAGGTCTTGTTGTACAGCACAGACTCATAGTGATCCTCCTGTCTCAGCCTCCCCAGCACTGGGATTACAGGCATTCACCACCACACCTAGTTTTAGTGGCCAGCCCAGCTCAGGCTTGGCACAGCATGTGGGGTTGGGGATTGAACTCCAGATCCTTGCATTTGACATGCAGGCACTACCTGGCCAAAGTAAATCTTTTTTAAAATTTTTTTCAGTACTGGCGATCAACTGTCTGTTCATCAGTCTGCTCCTGAATTCTTTTCAGGAGCTCTTTGGGCAGATATATACTGCTCTTCCTGTTTTACTTGATTATTTATCAATTCCAGTCTCAATTTTCTAAGAAATGTTCTCCATGATATTTTGTACTTGTTATTTTCTTTGTAAATTACGGAACTTTTTATGCCTGACACATTTAGAATTGAATACAATATAGCCATTGAGTAAAATATAGTCAATGCTTTGTTTCAAGTGACGTCACAGTTGCTGCATAACTTGCTAACCACATCCACCCTGCTTTTCATCATGTTGTAAAGTGTGGCCATTTTTGGCTTCATTTGTGCTGAGAATTCATTATCAATCTTCATTTGTTTGTTTTGAGACAGAGTCTCACTCTGTGGTCCAGGCTAGCTTGGAACTCACTGTGTAGCAGAGGCTGACCTTGAGCTCATAGGATCCTCCTGCTTTGGCCTCCCCAGTGCTGGGTTTCATTATCAATTTTATTATCAGGGTGAATGTTGATAGTATCAATACTACTTTGTTGTTCTCCATCGAGGAGACCAGTGTCATGTCTTTCTGAAATCCAAAATCTCTATTGTGAACTTGCAACATTTGCTTAGGAATTTTGGTTTTGTTCTTGAAAATAGTTTCTGTGCTGGTCCAGAGGCATTCTTTCAGCATATGTAATATCAGTAGGTAACTAGTGAAGCAGCTGTCAAAAGCCACATTTATATTACTGTTTGAAATAAGTGCAACAAATCTATTCATGGTGTCCCATGGTTTAATACTGTACAAATCAAGGCCCTGTGGCTGAACTTCAGAATATATTTCTAAGTTCATGTTGTAAAATGTCTTTGCATCTACCAGGGCATGTATTTTTATACTATAGTTGGAAGATTTATTTGGCCTGCATTGTTGAAACCTTTAACTACCATAAAATGATGCCAGTTGTTCCTTAATTTTCATGTAGTCAGATGTTGTATGAATTGCTTGACAATTTGAAATAAAGCTTGCAAAACATGAGAGAATAGCAGACACATTATTGCGTTTCTCTCTTTTTTTTCTTTGTCAAAATGTTGGAAATTTTGAAAGAAACCAAATCTCTTGAATATCATCATTGTTCTAAAAATCTCAATACCACATCTGTTGCTTCTCCCCAAAGCCTTTAGAGTCTGATGATTAGAATGATAAAGTCTTGGCGTGAAGGATTTTAGTTCAGATGGTGAAGTGCCATGATAAATATATTTTTGAGTATTACTATTGATGCATTAAAATGTTTTATTTGTATTTGGTTATTAGTATATTTCAAAATATCCTGTTGCAAGTGATTACTTTGAATCGGTGTTGCCATTCTGTCTGATAAGTTTCAGCTATGGCAAGAGCCTATTAATATTTTCCCACCTAGTTTTAACATTGGATCACTTGGGTACACATGATCATTTTGTAGCATTTTGACTATTCCATATTATTCTAATATCTATTTACATCACCGTTTTCTCCTTCATTGAATCAAGGGCTTCATTCTGCACTTCTCTGTCTATTAAACCTTGCCAACTTCTTTGACTCCACATGAGTCAAGTCAGTGGCAGCAGCCAAGACACCTGATGACTCATTCTGACCTCCTCCCAAAATTGTAAGAGCAGGTTTTCATAAGACAGTTTACTGAACTGGACTGATTCTTCATGAAAACTCAAAGGAAAGCATTTAATAAAACAAATGATAAATATGCAAAAATGTCACAGGGCACATAATGTGACTAAAGCTTACCCATTCACAGTTCAATACATGTGGATATGCCTTGTCATCCACGGTACTAAGTCAGTGCATGCAAAGGCTGCATGTTGTGTTTTCCCAGCTCAGCTACGAAGATGCACAGCCAGCTATCACTGTGCTGAAGTACAGATGTTTGTTAGAAGAGTGTGGTATGGTTGTCTGTGACCCTGGCTGGGGAGCCAAGTGTTCCACCCAACAGCAAGAAAATCCACATTCTTTTTGGCCACACATAGTAAGTTCTCCAACATAGAGCACATACTGATAAAAAAGCATACCTAAGCAAATATAAAGGAATAAAAATTTTACCATGCATGTTGCCAGGTCACAAGGTAATGACAGTAGAAATCAGCAACAGAAGAAACCACTGAAAGAAATTAAACAACACACTCTTGAATAATCAGTAGGTCACAGAATAAATTAAAGAAGAAATAAGACAGTTCCTCGAATCAAATGATAATGCCAGTACAACATAACAGAGCTCATAGGATACCATGAATACAGTCTTACAGGGGAGTTTATAGTGGTGAACACTCACAGCAGGAAAATAGAGCAAGCCCATTTTAGAGGTTCACTATAACCTCTACAAAGGTCTATCTCAGAATCTTAGAAGAGCAGAACAGTCCAAACTCAGAGCTGTACAAAGAAGGAAGTTATGAGGAGCAGAACAGATATTAATAAAATGGGGAATAAATGCAATGGCAAGAGCCAGTGAACTGAAGAGTTGGTCCTTTGAAAGAATAAATAAAATAGATATTTAGCCAGTCTTACAATAACAGGATGGAAAAGATAAAAATTAATGCACTTAGAAATGGAAGAGGTCCAAGCCGGGCATGGTGGCTCACGCCTGTAATCCCAGCACTCGGGAGGCTGAGGCAGGAGGATTGGTGCGAGTTCGAGACCAGCCTGGGCTACAAAAGTGAGCTCAAGGCCAGCCTCAACTGCATGGCGAGACCCTGTCTCAAAAAGACAAAAAAAAAAAAAAAAAAAAAAAAAAAAAAAAAAAAAAAAAAAAAAAAAGAAATGGAAGAGGTCCAATCACAATGAGCACTGATGAAATCCTGAAAATTATTAGCACCTACTTCACAAACTTATATGCCAAACCATTGGAGAACTCAGAATAAATGGAGTGATACCCACAACTGAATTAAGAAGACTTAAAAGTGCTGGACAATCTCAAAACAATGAATTGAAATATATAATATATAATATATTATAACATTTAATAAAAGTGAAATGGGCTATTCATTTGTATCCATGTGTATCAAACTGTAACTGCATGACTTTTACCCATGTTATGTGTCCTGTTATATTTTTGCGTATTTATAATTTATTTTTTAATTAAATGTTTTTAATAAATGAAATGGGCTTGCTCTCTCTATATGTAGTATGTAATATATATAATGTGTAATATCTAAGAACAGCCCAAGGGCCAGGGGAAGATAGCTCAGTAGTCTAGGTGCCTGCTTGGCAAGGACAAAGATGTAAGTTGGAGCCCAGTACTGCATGCCATCCCTGCCCCAAAACTGGGACTTGGGGCACACATCTGTAATCTCAGAACTGGGAAGGCTGACTGGAGGATCACTATGAGTCTGAGCTGCATAGCATGACCCTCTATTAATTTTTTGTTTTTAAAAGCACTAGACCCCAGGGCCCAGCAGGATGGCTCAGTGGTCTAAAGCGCCTGCTTAGGAAAGCTTGGGTGGCTGCAGGGACCGTGGTTTGATCCCCAGCACCACATGCTGCACCAGCCCTGCCCTGAGGGCAGGCTGAGCTGGCCATAAAAATAAAAAAACAAACAAAGAAAAGTTCTGGAACAAGAAAAGAAAAGATATATTAAAAAAATAAAAGCACTAGACCTAATAGATTCATAGCACCAATACTCCTGTGACTTTTTAATAAAATTAGGAGGGAAGAAATACTTCCAAAATAATTCTTGGAAGCTAACATCCTGATTCACAAACCAGAGAAGGACTCAACCAAAAAAAGAGCATTATAGACCAATTTCTCTAACGAACTAGTTGCAAAAATCCTTAAGCAGATACTGGCAAACAGAACATAACATCATCAACAAGATTATACACTATAACTAAATAGGTTTCATCCTAGGCAATCAAGGATTTG
The DNA here is from genome assembly GCA_004027025.1 of Myocastor coypus. Classification (NCBI taxonomy): domain Eukaryota; kingdom Metazoa; phylum Chordata; class Mammalia; order Rodentia; family Myocastoridae; genus Myocastor; species Myocastor coypus. The sequence continues at coordinate 26,793 of PVJA010015574.1, forward strand.
GCTCAACACATGAAAATCAATGAATGTAATCCATCATATAAGCAGAATAAAGGCCAAAAATGACATGATCATCTCAATAGATGTAGAAAAAACCTGTGAGAAAAATCTCACATCCATTCATGATAAAAACTCTAAACAAAATAGGTATAGACTATCTTTATTCTCAACATGATAAAAACTGTGTATGACAAACCTGCCAACATCATATTAAGTGATGAAAAGCTAACAGCTTTCCCTCTAGAATCAACAAGACAAGGATTTCTATTGTCATCATGCCTGCTCAACATAGTCCTTGAAATATTAGAGCAGTCAGGTAAGAGAAAGAAATGAAAGGGATATGTGTAGGAAATGATGAAATGAAATCCCATTACTTATAATATGATCCTTTACTAAGAAGATCCAGAAAACTCCACCAAATGACTCCTAGAATTGATAACCAAATTCAGCAATGGAGCAGGATACAAAATAAGTACAAAAATCAATAACATTCCTGTATGTTAATAATAAACTCACTGAAAAATCAATTAACAAGACAATATCATTTGCAATAGCACCAAAAAAAGCACTTAGATATTAAACCAATTAAGGAAATAAAAGGTCTCACCAATGAAAATTACATCAGACTGAAAAAGGAAATCAAAGAGAACATTAGAAAAGTAGAAAAATATTTCCTGTTACTGCATAGACAAAGCCAACATAATCAAACTGGCTATATTTTCAAAGCTAATATATAGATTTAGTGCAATCCCAATGAAAATATCAATGTTATTTCTCATGAAGCTATAGAAAATAATTCTAAAGTTTATGTGGACTCAGACCCAGAATAGCAAATGCAGTCTTGGCTAGCAATCCTGTTAAGTCAAATAAATCTGACATGTAGCTCAAATATTGCATGATTTATTTTATACAAGAATCCATAGTATACATATATTATATGCTATGCATATATATGTATATAATAAAGAGCAAAATAGAAGAAAGATAAATAGTAGGGAGACATTCAAATAACTCTCTAAGTTACATATTTTAAATATATTGCAATATATGTTAATTTGTTTCATTTATCCTAAAGGTTTATTTTTATCAAAAAGAAAATTTGGGGTTCTTTTGGTAAGAATCTTTTTGGTTTATGTCTCGCATAGTTACTACTAAGTAACTAATTATGATAAAAGGTGAAGTAACCATTGTTATTTCATTTTCTGGTCATAAAATTTGTTCTTTTTATTTTTTAATTTTTTTGTCTTTTTGAGACAGGGTCTCGCTATGCAGTTCAGGCTGGCCTTGAGCTCACTTTTGTAGCCCAGGCTGGTCTTGAACTCGCACCGATCCTCCTGCCTCAGCCTCCCAAGTACTGGGATTACAGGCGTGTGCCACCATGTCCGGCTAAATTTGTTCTTTTTTTTTTTTTTGTCTTTTTGAGACAGGGTCTTGCTATGCAGTTGACACTGGCCTTGAGCTCACTTTTGTAGCTCAGGCTGGTCTCGAACTCGCACCGATCCTCCTGCCTCAGCCTCCCGAGTGCTGGGATTACAGGCGTGCGCCACCACGCCCGGCTCCGGCTAAATTTGTTCTTTAAATATAAAATAAGAACAAGAAAAACAGAGACAGAGAATCCCTATTTACTCTATGCATTTGCTACAACTCATATAACTACAATTCCAAAATAGAAAACCTAATATAAACTAAAAATAAATTAGAAAGGAGTATAACAAAAATAATAGCTACCAAAAACACATAAACATTAAAATCCAAATCAATAAACTGGAACAAAAGTATTTGCAATACCTATAACAATCCAAAAGTTAATATGCTTTGGTATATAAAAAGCATGCTTGATTTGCTAAGCATGATATTAATATTCCAATAGATGTACAGGTTTGTAGGTAAGTTGTAAAAGAGGAAATTTAAACAGCAAAAACATCAAAAGGCAAATTTGCTTGTTATTGGTGCCTTGTGGGACACCCATTAAATTAGTCTAAAATGAAGGCGAAGGGGCAGGAGGTTATATTAGGTAGTGAGGTGGGCTGATGAATGGTCTCCAAAGATGGGTGATACATGTGATGGGTAAACCGTCAGGGTTGTAGCCTAATCATTGAAACCTATAAATGTGATTAGGCAAAAGAGAAATTACAGCTAAGGTTTTTGAGATGAGGAGTTCGTTCTTGTTACCCAGGCAGGTCTTAAATGTAACTACAAATGTCTTTAGACATTGTGGTGAGGTAGAGAGGAATTTGTCCACAGAAGAGCAGCAGAAGATGTGAAGATGGGGACAAGATGCTGAGAGAAGCTGAGAAAGTCACAGGCCACAGAACACAGGTGGTCCACAGATCTAGGGAAGGCAGAAGAACACTGTCCTGTGGAATTTCCAGAAGGAGCTAGACTTCTCACCCCTTGGCTTTATTCCAGAAAAATGTGCTCTGAATTTCTGACCTCAAAACATCATGAGAAAAAAAAATGTGGTTTTAAGGATCCAAGTTGGTAGCCATTTGTTACTATAGCATTAAAAAACTTATCCACATGGCAAAGTAGTCCTATTAACCATAAATCAGAATGTCCATTATGGAAACTCTTTTGCTACACTCTTAGGGTATGTAAGAAAAATTATAAAAATTTCATGTCTAATGATTAAGTGATTCTATACCTGGGATTCTATTTTAAGGTAGAAATTTAATAATGAAAACAGCTCTGTATGGAAAGGCCACCATTATTACAATAGCATCAAACTATTAACAAATTACATACAAAAAGAATAAAGGTAGAACAAACTATAGACTGAGGATAGGTTATAATTTAGTTTATGAATAGTTTCTTAAAATACAGATGCTACTGTATATAAACATTATATTGAAAGTGAAAACCAAGAGATAAAGTTAATGGTGTGTCAGCATCTTGACTATGTAAAAATACATGGGAATAGGGCTGGATGAATAGGGGCCAAAATATTTAATGAATGAGGATGAGTATATTTAGTCATTTAATTGACCCATCTTTTTTAACTTTTCCATGATAAGTGGATATTAGTTTTAGATTAAAAGAATTATTAAAATCAGTAATTGGGAATGGATGGCAGAGGGACTTAGATATTGAGGCTGGCATGACCAAACCTTGAATTTATGTTTTTGAGACAGCATCTCACTATGTAGTTCAGTCTGGTCTTGAACTCACTAAGTATTCCAGGCTGCCTTCAAACTCACAGCAATCCTCCTGCTTCAGCCTCCCTAGCACTGGAATTAAAGGAGAGCTCCACCATGCCTGGCATGGCCAAACCTTGAAAGAAGTAAATCTGAGGAAGCTGTCTAGACTCTGGGGACAAGGGTAGGCAGAATGGACTTGGAGGCATGGGGTCTCATGGAGCTGACCTGTGGAGGAGTAGAACAGTGAAAAGTAACATCTGGTAAAAAGGAATTTGCTTGTACTTTGGGAGAGAGAGAGAGCTATGGCAACCACTTAGCAGATTTTAAGAAAAATCAGCTAAAACTTTACTGTGTTTCAATAACAAGAAGGGTAGAGTACGCATATCTGAGGTCTACCTGATATCTATGGCTACATTCATTTTCTGGCAGAATCTTAAACTATACAGATATCTCCCTTTGTCCTCTACCTAACCCATGTAAATGAAGAAAAGACACCCAAGCCTCATCTGGAGAGAGAGGCAGAAGGCAGCTCTGACTTATCTAAGGCACTCCCAGAAATCCCATCCTACCTCTCCCACTGTGCATTTCTAGAATCCATATTTAACTGCCTGCAACCAGAGCTCCACCCCAGGCACAATAAATGCCCAATCAGTGCTGATGAAGAGCACTGTTGGCCCTTGGCAAACCCCTAGCAATTGCTTCTGATCAGAAATGGAAATGTGACCTTGCTGGTTTCAGTGATGCTACAGAGAAGGACTTTTATTATCAGACGAAAGATTCTCTTTGAACAAAGAAGGATATTGCCAGTGGCTTCTGGGTGCCATCTTGCCACCTTGAGAAGTGAGAATGAGAGCAAATCCTCGGAAGAGAGCAGTGTTGAGGGAAGTACTCAGAAATGGAACCAGAGCTTAGCTTCTCTCTATTTCTAGTTAAAGGTGATGATACATTTCATTTAGGATCCTTTGTGTTGAGATTTCTGATGTAGAGTCTTTGAAGGGTTCAAGGATTTTTAATGGAAAACTTGAAAATATTTAGAACTTGTAGAAATAAGGCTATTCTGAAACACTGTGTTGAACACTAAAGTTTCACTAGTGCTTTATGATCAGGTCCAGGTTTTCATCCAGTGAAGGAAATGCCTAATAACTGGAGTGACAGGAAGAGATAGATGTTAGATGTTGACATTTTGGTGGTGCAAAAGCACATGAGTAAAAATTCTCAGTAAGCCAGAGTTTCTCATCTTAGCTTGAGGTGTGCATCAACCAGGATAGAGGTTTGTCTGCAACCAAAAATAACCTTGGTAACAAGCTTCTTCTTTGCTATGCTGCATGTCCACGTTGGGTAAGTGGATGGTCTCTGTGCAGCCAGGGCCCTGTGCTAATGGAATAGTCACAATCTCAGATTCTATCAGTCTCCTTGGCAGAGGAAAAGGAAGATCTTCACACTGCATAACACAGATGATTAAATGGTCCAACCTAGAAGTGATATGCAGAACCAGCTTAAAGGTGCGCGTGCACCTCATATGGTCACGCAAGGTTGCACTTGCAGAAAGGCTATATGCTTGGATGACTGCTCTGCTGTAGCCATCTTGAAATTTTTAATACTTTTATGGATTAGGGGCTCCACATTTTCATTTTCCCCCTGACCTTATAAACTATGGAGCCAGGGTAGTGATAGGTGTCACTTAGTCTTACCTCATCAGCTAGAACTGGTCACCTGGTTCCATCTCAGCCACAAGGGGGCAGAGAAGTAGAATTCTGTTTCACACAAGAAAGAGGGACAACTCAGGATTATTTAGTGAACAATATAGAAAATAAACACAGAGAGTGTGTCATAGTCTTTTGTTTTGTGTAAATGAGAGAAAGCCTCCTTTTGGTATGTAGATCCCTGGATGGCTGGAAGAATTTATTGGTATAAAAGTCTCAGGAACAAGATTCAATATTTTGGAACTCTGTTATGGTAAACTTATCGTAGGGACTGACAAGGACCATGAGGTTGCACGATCTTGGTGAACAAATGAGGAAAGATGGGTCTCGGTATGAAGACCAAGGGGCCTGAGAGGCAGAATATGCTCTGACCAGTGTGAGCAGGACCAGGAGCTCTCTATCACAGGAGTCAGCTTTGGAATATGACGAATGACTATGGGCTATAAACTAAGAGAGCTACAGCCTGCATCCCTGCCTCTGGTCCACCAGCTGCAGACAGGAGGGCTAGGCCTAGTATTTGGCAATGACAAAAAAACACCTTATGGAATAACTCCAGAAAACGTTAAGACTGATTGCATCTTATCAGCATTTGGAAGTAAGAATAATCCCTTCTCATAAACTTCAGGTCCCATAGTTCTTAGACAATGTGTGAAGAAGAGCCTGCTTGGAAGAAAACTACTGGTCCAACATGCACAATTAAGTAAAGCAGTACGAAACAGGTACTGTAGATCATTTCTGTAGTCAGAGAAATGGCTTCTTGCCATGCTCATGAGGAGCTGAGGGAAGGAGCCCTCTCTCCTTGGAAGGAGGGCCTCTCCCAGTCCTCAGGGAAGTTAAGATAGGCACTGTGAGGTCCACTGAATTTTCCTGTGGGGCAGCTGTTCTGCAAGATGCAGGATCCTGGGTGGATGAGTTCACTGCCTGGAGAAGCCAAGTCCCAAAAGACCTTCTTCTAATCCTGGCGTACTCAAGGCCACATGAAAGAAGCCACAGGGACCTATTGCTCTCTCCAAGGTAGGAGGCTGCTTGGTTCTTGCAGGAGATTTCCTGAAAGGATTGGTGAAGGAAAAAGGATGTGGTGCAATAAATTTGACCAAATGAGTAATTTGTCGGTGTGATATGCCCTTGGTGATCCGCCCAGCTGCCCTGTACCAGGAAGCAACACCAGTTCTCCATCTGCTATGTGCTGGCTGCTAAGGATCGCAGGGATCTCCTTCTCCAAACAGTTGCCTTTGGCCAAGTAGGCCACCTGATCTAGAAGGTATGTGCCCTTTGCAAAGGAAGGGCAGTCTTTAGCCAGGGACTGACAAGGACTTCAGACAAAGACGGGCTTTCTTCTTTTGCGAAAGATTCATTCATGCTCCACATCATTCCTCAGCACCTTGGCCTGCCCTGTGCTACTTCTGTCACTCCCTTTGCTGTTATTCCTTGTTCAATAAATGTTGTGCATCCAAATCTTCATTTCCAACTCTGCTTTCAGGGAGCCTACTCTTTCTCCCTCTTGTGTGCTTGGGGAAATGTTTGGCCAAGGGAGCACAAGGCTCCTGGCAGTGGGAGCAGGGAGGCAAAGGGGGTTTTCTTTCTTCATGGATAGGGACAAGCTTCCCAAGACTGGGGAGTGAAAGTCATGGACTAGGGTCCTACAGTCCAAGGAGATCAGCGCTCATGGCTTGAGGGCTCAGTCAGCTCTCAGAGAAAGGGCACAAGGGGCAGGGATCTGAACTGAGACCATGTTTCCATGCATGGTCTTTTAGCTCTAGTTCCTGTTTTTGTCACTTCCTATCTCTTCCCCTCCTTCCGTATTTCTCGTCCTAATTTGCCTCTTCCTTGGCCCTGCACATCACACAGCTCTGTTTCTCAAATTGCTGCTCATTCATCTGCGCCTCTGTTCTTGCTATTCCTTCCCCTTAGGTTGCCTTTCTCCCTAACTGACCTTCCAGGAGTGACTCCAAGACTCTTTCTCTCCTAACTTGTTCTCTGTTTTCCTCTGGGGGCAACTACCTACCATTTCTTGGACTCCTTCCTTCCCATCTTCCTCGCATCATCAGTACTGTTACCAAATACCTACAACAGTTCATGGCACTTCTAGGCTCCACAGGTAGACCATGATAAGCTCTGTGGGCTCCAGGACCTCTGTGAATCTTCAGGGCTCTGCCCAATGCCTGGTACAAGGCATCTGGGCTGTACATCCCCTGTGGACTCACCATGAATGCATCATTCATGGTTACTTCCTTCTAGTGCCTTTTATATGAGCAAGGGCTAGAAAATCAGAATTTGCATGTCCTGCACCCCTGTAAAGCTGTGGCTCTCGATGAGATTGAGACAGACGTTGTAATATTCTGTGTCAGTGCTGAAGGGAATGATGAGAAACCTGATGAATTTAGCTCAGCGGACTCACTGAGATTTGTCTTTCTCGAAGTGAGTCTCGACCCACAGAAGAATATTACTTTTATTGAATACTAAAGGACAGCCCAAGGAATTTGCATAGCTGCTTTGAGGAATGCAGAATAGAGACCACTACTTCTATCACCATTTACCTAACATCAGGTTAATACAAATGTTAATTGAAAACATTCCAAGCAGGGGATAAAACAACCAGTATCTTCCCAAATAGGGGAAGAGACAATGATTGAGGAGCCATTAGAACAAGCTGTTTCTGTCTCCTTGAATCCCAGGTTTCAGGTAACCACAAGTAACCCATTACAGCTGTCTCTGGGCTTTGTTTATTATCTTTCACTATCTAAGATGTTAATTCCTTATCTGGACATGGTAGTGCACACCTGTAATCCCAGCACTTGGGAGGTTGAGGCAGGAGGATCGCTGAAGTTCGAGACCAGCCTGGGCTACAAAAGTGAGCTCAAGGCCAGCCTGCCTGAACTGGATAGCAAGACCCTGTCTCAAAAAGCTAAAAAAAAAAAAAAAGCTGTTAATTCCTTACCTCCACAGACAGAGGTCAACCCACTGGGCTCCTTTGCTCGTGCAGAGAGCCGACCTCCCAACTGGCATACTACAGTGCATTTTAGAGGCTCACTGCTAGATTCACAGGCATTGAGAAGCAGAGCCAAGTATGCCTATGCCTGTCATGGATGTCCACAGTATGGTGTTGTTCCAGAACAAGCGTTTGTCCAGGGGAGACTCTTGAGCTCAGATACAAGGGCAGTAGCATGTTCTTGTGTTTGCGGCAGGAAGCAATTCTCTTGCTGAGTTGTTTTGATGTCACTGCTATTTTTTGGGTGTCCTGCTGTTTTAACACTTTCAAGAGTTTTTCAAGTGTCCAATTTCTTGCATTGGGTTGATTTTTTTCTTATTATAATTCTGTCTTAGTTACTTCTTACTTGTTGCTGGGACAAATACCCAACACTCAAGATGAAGGAAGGAAAGGTTTATTAGCTCACAGTTGCTGTAGGTTTCAGTCCATATTCAGCTGGCCCAAGGCTGAGAGGAGCAGGGTGGAGAGCATCCAGTTCATGGCAGCGGAACAGCAGCAAAATGGTGACAGAGGCAGCCAACCAAACAGGGCAGCAGAGCAGCAGCTCCAGTCTGTCTCTCTGTCTCTCTTTATATTCCTATCAGGCTCTCTGCCTTAGGATATCCACCCTAGACCACACCCATAGTCCCAGCCCTACTCAGACCAATAATCCAATCAGTGCTAAAACACATAATCCCAGTGACTCATGAGTCAAGTCTCAATCTATAGAAGTTCCTGCCCAATGACTACATGAGGCTTTGGGGGGACAACTAGACAGAAACCATAACAAGGTTACATAGTTTTTATGTTCTACATCCAATCCCTGATTGGCATGGTATATTTATAGCACACTTAAAGGTCACCTGGGTTAATTTCACAGATTTAGATACTAAGGCCCATAAAGGACATTAAGTAAGATGATGACAGGGTCAGGACTAGAACCCAGCACATTTGACTCTTAGTCAGTGTGTGTTCTCCTATATCCAAGTGACATAGGTGTGTTTGTTGCCTTCACTTTCCTTTCTCATTCTCTAGAAAGACTCTCCCTTCAGTGGGTTGGGTAAGGTTTGTTTATTGCCTTAAATAGTTATATTTTAAAATTTTACTGCTGCTGGCAATCAGTAGTTTTGTGTTTCACAGAGTCAGCTTTGGAAAACAAGTGTTAACTTTGCGACACAAGGTAGGGGCTCACATTCATCTTTGTGGCTCCCTGTATTATCTCACCCATCTCCCTTAATATTTTTCCCCAAGAAGTGTAACTAGCAGTGCTGGTGCCCTTGGGCCATAACCTTGTCCCAAGTTTTTAACTGCCAGCCTTGAATCTTTTACTTCTGGACCTTCTTTGGAAGCTGAAGTCCACTTTGTTCCTGCAGCTGGAAGTACTGGAGAATTCTTATCACCTTTCCAGAGAAAGTTGCTCACCAAATAGGAATCGGTATATAGATACTTCAGCTTCCAAATTACCCCTTCAGTAGAAGAGCTCTCAGTCATGTTTAATGCTATCCTAAATTTTCTGAGGAGAATTGGTTCTAACTGCCCAACCATGGTGATTTTATGGCTAATAAACATTGTACTGAATGCTTTCTTTTCCTTACTCAGTGTTTACCAGAGTAACTTTCCGATAAACTACTTTCTCCAGAACCTTCTGCTCAGATTTTACCTCTGAGAGAATACAAATGACAGGCAGTGCCTTCCCTATCAGCAGGACAGAAAAGTCCCAGCAAAGACTACAGTGCCTGGTAAGGGTGGTTTTGGAAGCAGGTCTTTGCCCAGAGACTTTTAGTTAGAATTGTTGACAGCATCCACAGAGCTTTTCTCCGTGGGAGGGTCTTGTATATCCATGTGACCTGCAGTTATGGCCCTGCTGTGCCGCTGTTGGCTGAGACCCTTGTGTTGGGTCCCCATGTGCTGGGTTCCCATGTGCTGTGGTTTAATATGCCCCCTGGAAAAGACAGGTTGCCAAGGCAATGGTAATGAGATAGGGCCTTTAAGAGGTGATTAGGCCATGAGGATGCCTGCCTTGTAAGTGGGGAGAACTTATAAAGGGTTTCCATGCAGAACTCAGTCCCTAACCCTCCCATTTCTTCCAGAAGGACAGTATTTCTCTTCTCTGGAGGATGTGACCCTTGCCAGAAGACCAAAGCAGCCTTTATCTTGGCTTTCCAGAATCTATAATGGAGAGCAGTAATTTCTATTATTTATGAATTATCACATCTCTTGGCTGGGTATCATGTTGCACACCTGTAATCCCATCACCTAGGAGGCTCAGGCAGGAGAATCAAGTTTGAGGACAGCTTGAACTACATAGTGAATTCAAAGCCATTGAGCTACATAGTGAATTCAAAGCCATTTTGACACTACATAGCTATAGCCTGCCTCAAAAACAAATACAAAATCCCAACCAACCAACAAACAAAAAAACCAAATTCCAGCTATTCTCTTATGGATGCATAAACAGGCTAGGACACACTTAGGTACGTTCCAGAATGTAAAGTGGTTTTAACAAAGTCCAGTGCCAAATTTGGTGGTCTTGCTTTTTTAAAAAATGTATTTTAGTACAAGGACTACAGTGTCTCACTACACAGCTTGGATTCCTAGTGGTCCACCTGTTTTCAGCTTCCCAAGTGCTGGGATTGCAAGTGTGTGCATGGCCTCAGTTGCCTTCTCAGGGAATCTTGGGGGTAGGGTCAGTAGGACAGTCTCAGGATCAAACCCTGCCCTGCACCTGTCAAAGTAGGTGCTTTAGTCTTCTGAGCTATTTGGCCATCCCAGATATGGTGGTCTTGTATTCTTCCCATTAAAGAAAATGATTATCTGCTTTCTTTGTCAAAACCACAAACCCTTCAGGAAATGATGTAATTACTCTCAACTTGCCATGTGGGGCCATCCAACTTGCCAAAGGTAAAATTTGCTTCAAAGAACCCTTTTTACATTTGTCCTGGCTTAAAAACTCCTATGAACTAGCACAGGGCAAATGATGCATTCTGGCCTCGAAGAGCACTGCCACGTCAGGTGGAGGATCCAGGTGACCTGAAGGATCACAGTGATCATGGCCTAGGCCTCCTTTATCACTCATTTTCTATCTTGTTAAATAAGCTTGAGAGCAATGATATAGAGCTTTAAAAACACAAGCCTGTGACACTGCCTTTAGTGTCTTAGCTTCTGGCATCAGCTCCAGCACATGGCAGGACCCAAGGCCCAGTCCCCAGGGTCTTGTCCTCTTGCTCCTCAGCCACCTCAGGCCTGTTCCGAGATCCAGCCTGGCCAAGCATGGCCAGCAGGGCAAAGAGAGTGAGAGTGACCCACGTGTGCAGAGATAAGGCCTCAGTTTGTTGATTCAGGAGCTTGTCTATTCTCTAAATAAACTTTCCTGCTTTAAAAAGTTCTCTTTAGACTGACATTGAGTGTTTCCCTGTTACTATTTCCCAGGGGAGAAGCTTGTGTTTTTCTTTTTATAAAGTTATATAAACTGTTCCCACACTTATACGCACTGGATACTAAGCTCCTTTGATCCCTCTTCCCTGGACAACCACTGGGGTGGGTGCTAGGGTTGCGTTGAAAGTCGCCAGTCCTCTCAGAGTGACAGGAGGTTAAGTGGGCTTGAGGGGGATTCTTCCCCAAGACAGGAAACCCACAGGGCTGAGGATGGACAGTTCCCTGAAGTCACGTAAGAAAAGGCTACACAACTCCAAAAAGATCAGTCTCCCTGCCTCAGTTTTAAAGACAAGCGCATTGAGGCTGTGGATGTCTGTGTGGGAGTGATTCTTCCATGACCGAGCTATGACTGAAAGAGGATGGAAAAGTCCAGTCCAAGCACTCAGTCCCCTGCTTCTCTGTCTTTCCATCTGACAGGGAAAATTCTTATGGTATCATTTAGCCGTGGCTGCTAATAAGTGATGCCTAAACCTAATAGGTTAAAACGACTACTTACATAGTTGATATCTGTGAGTCCGTAATTTTGTCTGAACAGTTCTTGTACTGGTCTCACATTGGGTGACTTGTGACGGTACAATCAGCTAGCTTTGATGTTTTTATTTATCTGCCACAGTTGGCTGGGTGCTGGCTGGTGTGAGGTGATGGACTGAACTACAGGGTCTCCTGTGCATAAGTAGGGGAGCCCAGGCTTATTTACTGGGTGGTTAGAACCGTAAGAGAAAAAATCCTAGTGCCCAAGCACTTTTCATGTCACTGCTGTCATGTCGTTTGCTGCTATTCTAGTCAAAGGAAGTCAAACAGAAATGTTTAGAGCCAAGGGTCAGAGAAACACTTCATCCCTAGATAAAAGGTAAAGCAAGCTTAGTTTTCAAGGGTGCTGATGAAGAGAGGGGAAGAACTCTGCTTGATTCTGTAGTCTGCCACAGTTACAAATAGTGCAGTGGTCCACAGCGTCCCGAAAATGGGGAACAGAGCCCTGGTGTGACCCCCAGTCCAGTACTCTGGGCTCATTATTTCCCCCTACTGCTGATCATGCAGTATATTATTTTAAACTACTTACTTCTTTTAACTTTCAGTTCCTGGAAGAGAGCAAGAACCTTGAATAGTTGGAAGTTTAATGTGGGGCAAAGGAAAGAATCAGAGATCAGTGTGATGTCAGAGCCTAGCAGAATGCCTGGTTGGTTATAACAGTGGTGAGATGTCGCAGGACTCATACTCTTCCCTTATTCTGGACCACATCGTCTCTTCCTTTCATTATTGATCTCTGTCAATAGAAATCTTGCGCTACTCCCATTGCTGTTTCATTCTCCCTCAACTAGCTTCTACAATCCTCCAAACACGGAAGAGTCTATTGATTCCCATGTTTTCCGTCACACACTGAATATATTCTCCTCTCACTGGCACTTGAAATATAAATACATATGGAAGGTCAGGCCTACCTTTCCTTCCAAAATTAGTGAAACTTCTTAGAATATGGAAATTTAGTATGGCTAGCCTTTGAAGACATATGCAATTTGAGGCAGGTAGATTGGGTTGGTGGGTCGTGACTAGAAAGTGTCCCACATTATCTGAAAGTTTTCATTGTAGATTTTACTACACTGCATTTGTGAGGTCAGGTCACAAAACATTATCTTCAGAAGTATGGAGAGCACTGAATTCTAAGCTTTAGAGTTAGAAGGGAACAGAGAATAAGAGCAATAGTTACTTTTCCCTTTATGGTGACTTTTAGGCCAAGAGAGATGGGGTCCAGGTCAAGAAGGACATCTCTAGGCTAGTCAGTGACTTGCTAGATACCATTCCCAGGCTTGGCTCTGTGTGGCCAGGAAGGTGACCAAGACCATGAGACTACCCTCAGGAACTCCCTTCTGGAAAAAGAGTAGGGAAAAGACTCCCTGCATAGTTGCTTGCAGGGCTGTAGGTGGCAGTGGCCAGATAATGAAGAGAGAGCCTCATCATGAGCCACTGTGCCCCACACAACCTCTTGCAGTACATTAGCACCCCGAGAAGCAGCAGCAACTGAATTTAGGGGCATGGTAGGTTGTCATTCGAGTTGGCAATCAAATTGCAACCACAGATGGCAACCAGCTCATATGATGATTACTTAGCTTTGCAGAAGGTTGCCCAAGGAGATACAGGGTTCTCAACGGCTCCTCATCAGGAGGGCTAGCAGTTATCCAAGAATACAGCTTTGTTGGCCTCTTCAATCACATGGCTGCCACCCTGGGGAGCCAGGATGGCACGGATCACCTTGATACAGACAAACCACAGCCTGTGGTTCCCAGCAACATCCCATGCCAGTCACAAGGGAGACCCCAGCCTGCTTGCCAACTCAATGCTTCATAGTTGTTCTGTACCATCATAGAAACAGAATAATGAGAAGACCAAGGCCAAAGTCATTCCTGCACTAGTAGTCATCCAAACTTGATGGTAATGCTTTATACACATGTAAAGTAGCAAGTTGTCCTTGTTGCTGTTAGTCCTTGTGATCTTGGTGCCACTTCTCATTATACCTATCTCCACAAGTGAAGGCAGAATCCACAGGAGGATAAAAAAGCCTGAGTTTAGTCTTGTTATGGTTTGTTGTTCCCCACAGAGCCTCATGTAGTCATGGGCTGGACTTCTAGAGGTTGTGATTAATTCATGACCAATGCTGGAGTTATGGGCGTGAGTGCTACTGGGATTACGAGGGTGAATGCTACACCTGCCCTGGAGCAAATAGCCTGGATGCAGTATAAGAAAGGGAGAGGCTTGCTATTTGCCTCTCCTGTGGCTGCCGCTGCTCTTGCCTTTTTGCTCTTGCTGTTTTGCTGTTTTCCATCACCATGAACTGTTGCCCTCTGCCATGTGTCACTCTGCCTTGGAGCCAGCTGAGTATGGACTAAAGCCTCCACAAACTGTGAGCTAAATAAACCTTTCCTTTCTTAATTTTAGCTGTCATATATTTTGTCCCAACAAAGACAGAAAAGTAACTGAGACATCTTCCATAGGCAGTATGAGCCCTCAAGGATGCCTTTTGCAGAGCAGTATATGTTGAAGGCAAAGATTTGTGCATGCCAGGGTGTAAATTCCCTGAAGCTTTTTGAACATAGGCAGGCTCAATGATACCCATTCAACATGTAGGTTATGTCTCATGGCAGAGGTGGAAAGCCTTACCAGGCTCAGGATGTGGGAATGGGAAGCAGGGACTTGAGACCTTATCCTAGTGTCCTTATAGGTAAAAATCCAGGTGGTGGGGGATGTACTTGGAAACCTCAGCTGCCCACCTGGCAGAGGAGGTAGAGTCTTCCTGTACAGTGCCCTTACAGCCATGAAAGATCATGTTGGAGTAGAAACAGGGTTGAGGCTAGGTTTTGTCAAGTCCCTGAGATATCCCTGCTCTTTCCTCTTGGGGACCCTGTCGAACAGAGAAGAGATCTGGGAATATGTCCTATAGAACAACAGGGACAGGACTGAGAAGCAACCAGAGCTCACTATGATCCTGACATCGCCCTGGACAGAAGCAGAGGAATGGGCAATGTCAAGCATCAGTTTAAATGAATGTCTGAGCTGGAAGCCCCCATACAAGCTCAGCCTCGCAGCAGCAGCAGCAGCAGCAGCTCCAGCCTAGACTCAGCCTAGAAATGACTGAGATTGGGGTTGATCACCACATCGCACTGGATTGACTCCTCACCTTACTAATTCCCTATGAACCCCTGGAGTCTGCATCAACTCCCCATGATGGCTGATTCAGAGAGGCACTTAATAGCCCATGTGTCATTTTCTTCAGCAACAGATGAAATTAATGAATAAACCTTGGCTATTTATCTCCATGCGCAGTGGGAGGCCACATGATACTGCCACGAACAGCAACAGTGTCACCCTTGCATTCCTACCTGCCAAAATAATATATTTTTTCCTATCCTCTTAGAGTCAGGAAGGGAGAGCCTGGCCTGGCAGAGGCCAGCTCACCTTCCACGTCCTCAAAAACTCCAGTCTCATGAAGAGAAATGATTAATCTTGGCCTCATGGAAAGTTGATAGGAAGCCCTTATCTGCTTCCCACAGTGGGAGCCGTTCAGCGCCCAAATCTATGTCCTCTGTTCTGAAGCAGGGTGGGTGGGGCCTCCAGATGTGCAGGGCCTTTACCCAGCTCTGAATCCCTCCCTGGCTATGGAGCATATATCAAGGCACCTTGCCTGTCTGGGAGCTCTCTGAGCCAACCTTTGCTCTTTGCTGGGAAAACCAGATCAGGGTGGACCCAAGTAAAATTCTCAAGAGCTGGGAAGAGAACATCCCAGCAGCCCAGTATTGCACACCTTGGTGGATATCTGGGGGCTCTGTCCATGTGCAAAGGGTAGACAAAGGCTCTGGGTGGGAAGTACGGAATGGCCATGTCTTCAACTAAGCTATTTCCTGAATTAGACTCCCACAGTTCAGTCTGGAGACAAGGGTTTAGGGCTAAGTTTATTTAGGAGATGATGGAAATGCCAGTAGAAGGGGGAGGAAAGATAACCAGTGAGGAATGTGCTATGCATTTAACTCCTGTGGGCAACTGCAGCTCAGAGCTCGTGGAGCCTTTAGGAGATAAGGCAGAACATGTACTCCAGAGTTCCCCCCTCTGAGCAGGGAAGGACTTGGTACATTTATCCACCACTTCTCTCTGACATGGATAGACACTGCTGCCGGGACATCAACACTCAAACTCCTCAGCCCCATATGTGTCTGAATGGGTACAGGATAGCGCCCAAGGCAGTCACCTCTAGCTGTTCCTAAGAAGCAGCTCTCAGTGTGAGAGGTGAGTGCAGAGATGGCCAGGTACTATCAAAGTTCTGTTCTATCACCCAAGCTAATTATTTAGATGGAGATTTTTCCCGTGACTCACTTCCCCACCTCTCTGCTCCTCTGTCTAGACTTCGGTTGAAGTTATCCTCTTCCCTACACGGTTAGTAACCTCCTTCTCTGGAGTGGCTTTTCCCTTGGTTTCACCAAGTAGCTTGTTAAACTCCTGTCCATTCCCAGCAGGCCTCAGACTTAGGCTGCAGCAAACCTTCCTTATAAACACACACTTCTTTACCCAGACTGACTTAGACTGATACTTAAGCTTTCTTATTCTGGTACCTGCATTTTTATTTTTATTTTTTTGTATTTTTAGAGAAGGGTCTACAGGGTGTTCAGGGTCTCACTGCTAGATCTGACTTATAGTGTTCTGCCTGTGTACAGCCTTCCAAGAGCTGGGATTACAGGTACGCGCCACCATGCCCAGTCTCAATTGTCACCTCAGTGTGTCCCAGGGGCTGCGCTGGCACAGTGGGCCCAGTGATCAAACTCCCAGCCCCTGTACCTGCTTGCAGGTGCTTTAATCTGCTGAGATATTTGGCCAGCCCCAGTAAGTCTAATTTCTCTCCTCAGATTTATGTTTTAGAGCTGTTAGTGTGTGTGTGTGTGTGTGTGTGTGTGTGTGTGTGTGTCATTCAAGACAGGTGCCCTGAGTATTAAATTCATAGTCAGTTGCCAATGTATTCTTCCCCTTGTTATCTGTTTTTTTTTTTTTTTCCTGTTCTTATTCCCTTTCTACTTAAGTAGATACTGTTTCTGCTCACTATTGAGAAAACTGTTGAGTCCAGAAATAAGGAACCATATGGGCCAAAGCTAATCACTTAGACTTGTTCCATGGTGGGGAAGGGAAGGGAGGGGATGGAGGACACGGACAGGAGAGAAAGGGGAAAGAAAACGAAGAAAGGAGAAAGGAGAGGTAATAAGGGAAGAGAGAGAGACAGACAGACATAGAGGGAGAGAGAGAGAGAGAGAGAGAGAGAGAGAGAGAGAGAGAGAGAGAGAGAGAGAGAGAGAGAGAGAGAGAGAGAGAGAGAAAGAGAGAGAGAGAGAGACAGAGAGAGACAGAGAGAGACAGAGAGAGACAGAGCCAGAGGAGAACCAAAGACATTTTGTTGAGATTCACAGATTTCCTAGGACCCACCTTGCCTGGCTGGACATACCAAATCACCAAGGTAGAAGGCACTTGGCTAAATTAGATCAGAAGGCAAACTATATAGGGCCAGCCAGATAGCTCAGAGGATTAAAGCACCTGCTTAGGCAGACTCTGGGACCAGGGTTCAATTCCTAGCATGTTATTCAGCTCTACCCCTAAGGAGTGTTGAGACAGCAACCAAGATTGGGTGTGGTGGCATGCACCTGTTATTCCAGCACTTGGGAGGCTGAAAACAGGAGGATCAATGAATCTGATCTGTGTAGTAAGACCTTATAGAATCTACACTATATACATTAAAAAAAGAAGGCCTAGTATTGCAAAAAAAAAAAAAAAAAAAAAAAAAAAAAAAAAAAAAAAAAAAAAAAAAAAAAAAAAAAAAAAAAAAAAAAAAAAAAAAAAAAAAAAAAAAAAAAAAAAAAAAAAAAAAAAAAAAAAAAAAAAAAAAAAAAAAAAAAAAAAAAAAAAAAAAAAAAAAAAAAAAAAAAAAAAGAAAAGGCTGATGAGATAGCTCAGTGGTGTAAAGCACCTGCGTAGGCAAGCTTAGGCAACCACAGAGACTGTGGTTTGATCCCCAACACCACATGCTGCTCCAGCCCCACACCAAGGGTAGGCTGAGCTGACCATAATAATAATAAAATTTCTTTCTTAAGGGATGAATGAACTGTGGTGCGTCTAAGGAGAGTCACCCAGAGAAAAACATTCTCTCAGGCTTTCACAGAAAGCAAAATGGCCAAGCAATGGCCGTGACTTGTCCTGAAGGCTGACACTAACAACAGTTCTACAAAGTACTGCCTATGGTCCAAAACTTAATCCTGAGGGGATTTGACCCTGGAAGATAAAAAAAAAAAAAAAAAAAAATGAATGTTTTGTTATACAGGTCTTGCTTCAACTTGCCCTTGATCACCCAGAAGGAAAAAAAAAAATGCTTAATTACAATGCATGAAACACAGAGCTAGATTGGTGAGACGAGCTTTAGGAGGCTTAGATTCAATAGCCTCCAACATCACAAGCTTCACTGGTGGCACACTGCAATTGCAGAACATTTGACTGTATATGTACCTGCTTCCTCTTAGTCCAAAGAGAA
>PVJA010015575.1:0-45099 GCA_004027025.1 Myocastor coypus
GGGCAGCAGGAGCTAAGGGAGAAGGACTAGAGGGCTACTGCCCCCAAAGACCCATCTCCAGGCCCCACCTCCCGCCTGCACAAGGGGCTGTGGAGGGTGAATGAATCCACTGCTGAATACAGCACTCTCATGACCCAATCACCTTGTGCAATCCCCACCTCTCCACTCATGAGACTTTTGTGGCTACAGTTGAGACCTAACAAAGCTAAACAATAAATGATGACCAAAAAGGACATTTTCAATTCACAGGCACAAGCATGTGAGGGCAACTTGTAGGAAAATGGATGCATCCTAAGGGCCTGCCAAATAGCTCAGTGGATTAAAGGCCCTGTAAATAGGTGCAGGGACCGCCTGCTGTACCAGCCCCACCCCTGGGGCGCACTGAGACAGCAGTTGAGACTGGACACGGTGGTGCACGCCTATAATCCCAGCTCTTGGGAGGCTGTAAACAGGTGGATCACTACAATTCTGATCTAGTAGTGAGACCCTGAACACCCTGTAGACCCTTCCCTAAAATGCACAAAAGAAAAAAAAAAGATTTTTGAGCTGGAGAGAAGCATAAATAAAGAGAAAAACAAAAGACAGATAATTGGAAGCAAGGGGAAGGCGCATGGTGGGGGGGGTGAGGAGAAAAAGGTATCCATACTTAACATATTAGAATAACTAAGGACTGGTGAGATGGCTCAGAGGTTTAAAGCACCTGCTTAGGCAAGCTTAGGCAATCACAGGGACCGTGGTTCTATCCCTGGCACTACATGCTGTGCCAGCCTCACCCCCAGGGCAAGCTGAGCCAGCCATAACATATTAAAAAAGAATAGCTATATTAATATGAGATAAAAATACTTCAAGACAAAGAATATCTATCACTAGAAATGATTATGTTGGTAATATTTCCTCAAGATAAAAGATTCACTAGGTCAGAAAATTTAAGTTATAGGTATGTATGTGTAAATTGTTAAAGCACAAAAAAAAAGGAGGGAAAACCAGCAGAATTTACAGAAAAATAGAAAATGGAACAGCTATAAGTGGAGCAACTCTCAGTAGTTAATAGACTTAAAAATAAAATCAGTAAGACTAATGATTTCTTGAACAATGTTGTTAACTTATAGGATCTACATGACATTTAAAGTGTACTCCACAAGGAGCTGGAAAGACAGCTCCCTTGCACAAGGGCCTGCCTGGCAAGTGCAAGTTCATGATGTTCAAATGCCAGTCCCTCAAAATAAATATATGAAGTATGCTCCACATAGGGGAAACAAAATATGCATTATTTTCAAGTGTACATACAAAAATCTTTAGGACATATTTCATGATGTTCCACAAAGCAAGTGCTAGACAATTATATGATTAAAATAATACATTTTTGAAAATTCATAATGAAATTAAATTAGAAGTCAACCATGAATGGTATTAAAAGAATCCAGAAATATTTTAAAATTCAATGATAGACTTCTAAATAACTAATGAATCAAAAAAGAAACCACATGGAAATTTACAAAATACTTTAAACTAAATGAAAATTATGACACAATAATGTTGTAACTTACAAGATGCAACTATATGATTAGAGGGAAATATAGAGCTATCTTCTCAGCCCCCAAAATTCTAATTCTTAAATTGACAGATAAGAAAGAACTAATACTCAAAATGAAATTTAAAAACAGCATGATAGAAAAACAGTAGAAAACATTAGCAAAAACTGATAGAAATAAAAACATTTTTGGTAAAGATTAACAAAATTGATCAGAAAGAAATACAAATTCTTCATTAGACTTAAATAGTATTGGGAAATATGACCAATTATATTCTTACAAATTTAATAATTAGATGAAATAAATTTCATAAAGACACAAATCAACAAAATTTACTTAGAAACAATAAAAATCTAAAACATATATATATAAATACATTATTTTTCATTATAAAGATTATTTTACTTAAAATATTTACTGCATTAGTTCAAAAAAATAGAGGCAAACTGGTTTACATGGTTAAAATAGATCATCTCTGTGAATATCAAATGCCTTGGACATAATATGGAACATATATTTTCTATCATTGTTGATATTCTAAATTTTAAATCTCTATAGAATATGAAAAAATTACACATTTTTACAGAGAAATTTAGGAATTTAGCCATATACTAAATTGTAGCAGAATAATCCTATTTTTTTCTTGTCTCTTTTTCCCTTTTATTATTATTTTAAACAAACACTTACTTGAGAGAGAGAGAATAGCAATCATTAATATGACATTAGAAGCAGCACGCATCTAGAAGACCAAAATGACAGGCATTCCGAGCATGGTTTTAGTATTGCACAATGCAATCCTCAGTGATGTGAAGCTTAAGTGTCTATGTTATAGGGAAAAACATCAGTAAGCTTCTCTTCTGGAAGGTTAACAACTTACATTGGCAGATGAAATAATTAGAGAAAAAGAAGGCCTACAACGATAACCAATATTTTAGCCCTAGCCCTTAAAGGTCAGTGAAGACTCAGGACATAAGAGAAACTGTACTGTAATATCAGTAGTGTCCCAAATTTTCTGTACAAGGAGGTTATGAGGCTATAGAGGA
Organism: Myocastor coypus; assembly: GCA_004027025.1. Lineage (NCBI taxonomy): Eukaryota > Metazoa > Chordata > Mammalia > Rodentia > Myocastoridae > Myocastor > Myocastor coypus. The sequence continues at coordinate 2,576 of PVJA010015575.1, forward strand.
AAGCGACTGATGATGTATATGTGCCTAAGGAGAGTCACCTAGAGAGAAAACATTTTCTTAGGCTCTTACAGAGAGCAAATTGGTCAAGCAATGGCCATGACTCATCCAGAGGGCTGACACTGTCAAAAGATCTACAAGACTTTGTATATGGTTTTAGGGTAAATCCTGAGAGGATTTGAATGACCTTGTCAGATACAAAAGTTACATTTTTTTGGTATGTAGCTCTTGCTTTACCTTGGTCTTAAGCATCCATCAGAAAAGTCTAACCATGAGGTATAAAAAGTGAAGCCATATTAATATGCTGAGCTGTAAAAGGCTCAAGTCAACAGCTTCAGACATTGCCAGTTGTGCTGATAACCTACTGCTGTTATGGGCTATTGGATTATATATACAGCTCCCTTCCCTTAGTTCAATGAGAAGATTTGTACTAGAAATATTTATACAAGATATTAGGTCTGCATCTTATACTCTGAACAAATAATATGAAGACAACAACAGGCAATGTATTCATTATTGTTTTTTTTTAATTTTTATGTTTTATTTATTTATTTAATTAATTAATTTATTTATTTTTTTGAGACAGGGTCTTGCTATGCAGTTGAAGCTGGCCTTGAGCTCACTTTTGTAGCCCAGGCTGGTCTCGAACTCGTACCAATCCTCCTGCCTCAGCCTCCCGAGTGCTGGGATTACAGGTGTGTGCCACCACGCCTGGCTCTCATTATTGTAACTGTCCTACTAACCTGTTGTGAAACTGTTTCACTGTTATTTCTTCGCATTAAAATTATTTTTTTAAAAAGTAAAAAAATGAAAAACACAATAAAATAGATCAGGCCCCGAGTTCCACTAAAAACACTATAAATACAAGCAAACTATCCCTCCTGCTGGTGAGTTCACATAATAGTATAATTCCTCCATTCTTTGATCTTAACCTCATTTTCTTTGTCACTGATGACAGGAGCAGAGCATGCTTGAGGCTTGGAGCATGGGGATGTTATTCTTTAGTGCAATGTGTTCCTGCCTGCCTTGTGCTCTGCCGCCATCACTCCTAAAGATGAGACTTCATCCCCTCCATGTTAGGGCTTTCAATGAGCTTATGGCATAGGCAGTTTATACTGACACAGATTGAGAACAGGTACCAGTACTAGGGAAGCTGAAACAGCTATTAATTATCTTCTAAAAGTTTGACAGGCATCACTCAATGATTAGTAGCAGATATGAATTGAGTGTCAGGTAATTTTTTTCCTCTTATTTAAGCTTTTATTTCTTTGGGTAATTTTGCAATGAGTAGTAGGTGATTCTGAAAAACTAAAGCTAGTCACAAAAACAAATATAAACAAAATCAGGTTTATTCAGTGGGAAAAATGAACAGTTGGTGCAAATGGCAAATATTTATCACACTTACCAACGTTGAAATGACACAGAATTTCATTTGCATGAGCTACAGTCCTTAAAAATGACATTTTAATTTCAATCATTTAATTTTAAATATATCTCAAAATTCCAAATACACTTTAAAGCTAAAATACAGAAAGGAACATATGTTGGGCACATCTTCCTTCCTGTTCTGGTGTGGTGGCCTACTGGACTCTCCAAATTAGATATTCTGTTCAGCTGGGCCATGAGGACCCACGACCATGGAAGGTAAAGGAAGCAGGATGGGGCAAGAAGTCAGAATGCAGGGGAGTCTTAGCAGAGTCTTCGGCAAACTCCTGCTCTGAAGATGGGATGACTTTTCAGAATTGTTGGGAGATTTTGAGCGGCAGCACAGAGGGAAGGAAGATGGAAAAAGGCGTAGCAAAGGGAGTGAGTCAGGCAAAGGAAGGGGTGTCAGGCCTTTCCATGCCCATATGAATTCAGGTGATGTTGGAAAGGGGCATAGAGTCTCTCACTGAGGGGGTGCCTGAAGGAAACAGGCCTGTCTTCAGACTATCCATTCAGCAGTTGGGTTATTGGTTCTCTTCTGAAAGGGGATCTAGGCAGTACATTACAGTTTTAGTTCTAATATTTTTACTATTATTTTTTAGTATAGTTGATAGAGGGTCTCACTGCATAGAACAGCATAGTGACCCTCCTGTTTTCAGCCTCCCAAGGGCTGGGATTACAGGTGTGCACCACCATGCCCAAGTCAGTCACCTGCTCAGTGCTCCCGGGGGGCAGGGCTGCATGATATGCTGTACAGAGGATTGCACCCCAGTCCATGAGCTTGCCTACACTAGCGGCAGTATCATACCAAAAACCCGGTGTCTAAACCAATTGTGAGAACCTCATTCTCTGATTTTCTACAGCCTGCCCCTGCCTTCCCACTCATTTCAGTAATTGTGCACAGTCAAGTACCTGGTTCCAGTTAAAAAGATGCAATGTTGTAGGGGTTCTGAAAAATATTTTGCTTCTCTTGTTATAGTTTATGTCTAGTTGTCCCCTCAAAGCCTCATGTAGTCATTGGGTGGGGACTTCTATAGACTGAGACTTGACTCATGTGTCACTGGGATTATGTGTTTTAGTACAGATGGGATTATCAGTCTGAGTAGGGCTGGGGCTATGGGTGTGATCTAGGGCGGATATCCTAAGGCAGAGAGACTGATAGGAATATAAAGAGAGACAGAGACAGACTAGAGCTATTGCTCTCTGCTCCCCTGTTTGGTTGGCTGCCTCTGCCACCATTTTGTTCCTCTTCCACCTCCATGAACTGGATGCTCTCTGCCCTGCTCCAGTCAGACTTGGGCCAGCCAAACATGGACTGAAACCTCCAGTAACTGTGAGCTAATTAACCTTTCCTTCCCTCATTTTGAGTGCCGGGTATTTGTTCCAGCAACGACAGAAAAGTAGCTAAGACACTTAATAAAAGAAATAGATAAAAGTGAGAGCCCTTTATTGCTCCTGGTTCCCTCTTTCTCTTTCTTAAAGGCAGCTATTTGCTCTTGTAAGTATAGTAGCGTTCTTGTGACTAGGGGGGAAATATCAAAAGAAATGAGTTTGTTCTGACCAAGCTGAGCTACTAAGTAAAACAATAAAGCTACCTCTGGATTTCTTGTTTTTCAAAGAGAAAAAAATATATATATATAATTGATCAGCTAAAATTAGACATTCTGTTACCTGAAGGTAAAGCAAAATATAGTGTTCTATCACAGGATGGTGACTATTTTTTAAAAAATAGTTGATATGTAGCATATGTTTGTGTATATGCACTTATCGAATTGTTTATTTTTTCAGTAAATTTAAAAACTCCAAAACCATACCCTCCTTCTAGTATTTCTTATTGCATATTAGTATTGTGGCGCTAATAATTAGCATTAAGATATTGCCTTAGTTACTTTTTACTCATTGTTGGGACAAATACCAGACACTCAAAATGAAGAAAGGAAAGGTTTATTCAGCTCACAGTTTGCAGAGGTTTCAGTTCATACTCCGCTGGCTCCAAGACAAACAGCAGTTCTCAGTGGCAGGAAAAAATGAAGAGCAGAGGAGGAGTAACAGCTGTGGCATCCATCAAGCCTCTCTCTTCTAAATTCTGTGCTGGCACTCCACTGTGAAGGTCGGAGCTCCTCCAAAGACTAGGACTTCTTCAAGAAATCAGGGCAGGGCCAGCTGGACAGGGCCACACAAAGTCATCCTCAATTCGTTTTTATAAACTTTTTTTGTGCTGAGTCACTCTGGGGTGGCCCATCTGGCTCTAGGGTGGAACTAATCACATCACAGGGTGAGACCAATCACATCCACAGGGAAGGCCCTCTGCATCCTGCAGGATGGGGACCCCAAAGCTGGGAACCAGCCAAGCCCATCTAACCAAACTTCCTCAAATTGACACAATGTATCAACTACCACAGATATCCTGTCATAAATAAACTTATTTCAACAAGTGTATACTTCTTAAATATGTTTGGCCAAAATACTTCTCTTAAAACTTCACCTACCAACATGGAATGGATTGGGAAATTTTATTTAGCTTGTTTTCTAATGTATAGTTTATTAGCTCATTCCCTATTTCTGTTATTGTTTTCTGCAGCAGTGCTTCTAGATATATGCAGATTTACTTGAGTTAAGTAACAGTACCATAAAGTGGTCATTATTTTCTTATGTCAAAAAAGGTTACTCAAGAAGACAAACTAGGTCAGAAATATTGACATGTGGAGCTGTTTTAGGATGTGGTCTAAGTGCTACATCAAAAGACACACAGCAGAACATTTGCAGAATTGTTTGCTGGTCCTGACAACATCCGGTGTCTACCCCAGCTATTTTTATCTGCAGCTATTACCCCTTCGCTGCCACGCCAGTTACTCACTGACAGTGCAGAGAGAGAAGCATGGCTTGGAACTATGCAACTCTCTACACAGAAGAAGGAGGCACTCTTCTATTTTGACACAAAAAGTAATTCACACTTGGATACCTGGTTTCATCGCCTGAGGCTGATGTCTACAGGTATATCATGATCTGCCAAGGAGTACTTTGGTGCATCTTTTCCAAAGTTAGTCTAGTATGTAGGTCTGCATATTATCTTGTTTCAACACCTCTGTTCTTTTAAAAATGTGGTCTATTTGTTGTGAGTGTCTTTGGAAAGGTGACATGGGATATTCGAATAAAAACTGAACTTTTGATTAGCCTTCTATCTTTCACAGCTTGATAACAGCACTATCATCACTAGATAAAAAGGAACCTAAAACCCCATCTTGCCACGTTAACAAAGCCTCACAAACTTTCATACCCTGACTTCAGAGAAGGTACAATATCAGTTCATTGACACTTGTCTATGTACTGCCCCCTCCAGGCCAAGTATGTTATTTCTTGCCCTGACAAGTAGGGATGGCCTACTATTTCTACATTGATGGATTTCATGATGCTGTTTCCACACCACCTCCACAACAATATTCTACAAATAAAACTATATCGTCACTCTTTTGCTTAATGTGGTTTCTCAATGTGCTTATATGGCACTAAGAATAAAATCCCAATTACTATTAGTCCTCCACAGGTTCTAAATCTTACACATCTGTAATCCTAACACTTAAGAAGAGGCTGCTATAGGAGAATTGTTGAGAGTTTGAGGTCAGCCTGTGCTACGTAATTCACTGAGAACCAGCCTGCTGCATACCAACACCTTGTCCTTACAGTTGGAGTCCTGTATACTTTTCCAATCCCAACACTTAATCCTTTTCCTTGCACTTTATATCCTAGAGCAATTGATGCCAAATTTACTCAGTCATCTATATTTGCATGTAAAATTTCATTGGAACACAGTCACCTTTATTGATCTATGTATCAGCTATGGGTGTTTTGTGCTACAAGAGCAGAATTGATTAGCTGTGACAGAGTACATGGATGAAAAGACGAAATTATAACCATGAAGTTTTTAAGAACAAGTTGACCAACCACTACCTTAGGTCAACACTATCTTCCTTTCCCCCACAGTAATCAATATAAACTCCTTATTGCCTCTGGCTTTGAACTTCTATGTTCTTTTTTTATAATTTCATATGGGTACCCCTTAGGTCAAGTATGTTCCACTATATGATACCCTACTGCTTCTTGGATAACACATGAAATTAGATTTTTGTTTATGGTACCAGGAATTGAACTCAACCTTGTGGTTGCCAGGCAGGTGCTAATGCCCACTGAGCTATAGCTCCTTGGCCTTAAATTAGAAATTTTCTTGCTTAACATCTGGCTTACTGTCTATTTTTCCCCATAAGACTCAAGGATTCACAAAGTCAGATGTTTGTCAATCTTCTTCAATGCTGCTTCCATGATGTCTGGAGTGGCTGACATAGTAAATGCTTAGCAAATTTCTGTTGATTAAAATAGCCATTGCAGCAAATTTCCTAAATGGCTTAGCTTTCCAAAATAAATTTTCCTTTTTTTTTTTTTTTTTTTTTTTGTATTTTTAGGGAAGGATATATAGGGTGTTCAGAGTCTCACTACTAGATGGGGCTCTAAGTGATCTGCCTGTTTACAGTTTCCCAAAGAGCTGGAATTACAGGTGAGTGCCACCAAGCCCAATCTCAATTGTCTTCTGAGTGCACCCTGGATGTGGGACCAGCATGACAGGCCCCGGGATCAAACCCCAAACATCTGCACCTGCTTGCAGGTGCTTTAATCCACTGAACTATTTGGCCAGCCCTCCCTTTCTATTTTTGCAAGTAAAATGTCATTGGAACACAGCCACCTCAATTGATCTATGTATCAGCTATGGGTGCTTCTGTGCTACAATAGCAGAGTTGAGTAGTTGCAACCAGATACTTGAAATATAGGCCTGAAATGCATGAAAGAATAATCCTAACCACAGCTCCTAAGGTTGCCAAGTTGCCTCATTGTATTCTTTATTTATTTAGTAAACTTACAGACTGTCAAGTCTGAAAATCCTGAGGCAAAATATGATGTAACAAGACTGTCCATTTGTCAGAAGGTGACTCAGATTGTCATAATTAATCTAAAAGATTTCAGAAGCCAAAGGGATGCCATTCTAAGATGTCCCCTAATCTATCAACTACTTGCTCAGAGCCACTGTTTCCCTCAGAGATTCAGTAAGACTCTTGCTATTAAGCACAACATGAAAACAGGCAACATGGGCCGTACCAGTCCTAATGGTAACTACCATGCAGATCAGTCGAGCATGTTTAAGCTTAACTGACACATCCTACAAGGAAGATGAAATAGCTGGTTTCCTTCTAGTGATGAAAAGCGTGGTCAGCTATTGATGGGGGAATAGTCTAGGATGAAGGAACTTTTGGAGTTTGAAGATGTTGGGCTTGGCCATGGCTCGGTAGTGGAGAGCTTCAGACATTGGTATCACCTGGTTTCTGTGTAGCTACACAAAAGATCATCAGAGGGCTAAAAAAAGGGAGGGGCTAAAACACGAAGAAAAAGTAGGGTGTGGTGGTGCTCACCTGTAATTCACCCACCCTTGGAGGATAAGGTAAAACTGCAAATTCAAGCATACACTGGACCATTTAGCTATTTAGAGAAACCCTTTCTCAAAGCAAAAATTTTAAGAAAGGCTGGAGATATAGCTCATCCTAAAGGCTCTGTCTTCACTCTCCACTACTCCAAAATATTTAATAAATTCATTCATTTTTTAATTTAACAATGGTTATATTACATATTTTCAACATCAGATCAGTTTAGATTAATAGATATAGGTATATAAGATTGATCAAACAATTAAACATTAACACTTTCAATAAATATTACTTTTTTTTAACAGTTGACACACTGCATATTGTCCTCACAATAGTTATACAGAGCACAGGGTGTGGGCATGACACATCTTCCAATTGATATTGGTAAGGAAAGAAAAAAAAATTAGAGTTCTTATATTAGGAAGACTATATGATATTTACACATGTAGGTCTGATTTATTTCACTAACGAGTATATGTTCAATATACATCCATTTATATATGAAGTCTTCCAGCTTATCATTCTTTGTAGCTGAGTAATATTCCATTGTATAAAAATACCACATTTTTTTCAACCATTCTTCAAATGATGGGCTTTTTGGTTGTTTCCAAGATTTGGCTATAACAAATTGGGCTGCTATAAACATAGGTGCACAGATATCGCTATGGTATGATGTTTTCAGTTCTGGGAAAATTCCCAGTAGGGGGATAGCTAGATTGAATGGGATTTCCAGCTCTAGTTTTTTTTTTGTTTTGTTTTGTTTTGTTTTGTTTTTTTTAAGGATCCTCCACACTGCTTTCCATAATGGTTGCACCAATCTGCATTCCCACCGGGAATGGAGAACATTAATTATTGTATAGAGATCTGTAGCTTTCTGAATACTAGCTTATTTGTCTTCATAACACTCAAGCTGCCTAACTCACAAGTTTCTCCCTAGTATTCTCTAAAATATTTGTTAAACTGAACAATAGCTATAACTTGAGAGAAAGTGTTTTCCTAATGGCCTCCTCTGCAATAAGCACAACAAAAGCACTTGCCTGGTTTTTACCACAACAAAAGGTGTTTCACGTTGCTAAACATTACATTAGGCTAGTAAATCTGTTTTTCAAATTTTTGTTTTTTGTATATGTAGTCAAATTTCAATGGCTAATTTTAACACCAAAAATCTGCCACACTGAAGCACTTAAAACTTTCCAGGCAAAAGAAAGGCTAATAAATCATTCTGAGAATTGTGACCAAGGATAAATGTTGGTATTTCACAGCTCATTCAATCTATCTTAGAGACAGATTTGAGTATGGCACAAGACAAAATGGCTTAAGAATTGCCACCTTGTTTAGAAATGGTTAAAGGTGGATTTCAGGATATTAAGCTGCAGTCTCATTAACCTACCCTTGAAGCAAGTGTCGCTACAAGGTGCAACGGTTTTCCATTGGGAAACAACCACTGTGTCTCCTCTTTCCATCACCGAATCTTAACTAGTGGAATTTCCAAGGAAGCTCTACAGAGTCGGCAGTGCTGTAAAGGTGGTTACATTTAAGCATCCGCGTTCCTAGAAAAAAAAAAGAGATGGAATTTTTTTAAGCATATAAATAATTATGTGTAGAGTTAGTATTTGTTTGGTTCTTATAGAAATGCTTTAGTTAATTGGTAGGACCGCTTTTAATTTAAGCCCGTTCTCATTAATCAGAGAATTAAAAGGCCTTTTGCTTACTTTCTCTGTCATGCCTGCCTATTCTCTTGCTGATTTAAACTAACCAGTACTTAGACCTAACTCTGCTTCTTACCATTGTGCTTCTCTTATCAGCAAAGCTTGGCATTAGAAATATCAGACTGTTAACAGGCAATGCGTGTAAAGAACTCAAATTTCCCTCCTGTTATGCGGTCAAAGCAGAATCGTGTAGAAAAGATCACAGTATGTGGCTATCATTTTGCTCAGAAATCCAGGCCCTCATTTAATACCAAAAGCTGCCAGATTGAAGCACTTAAAACTTTCCTTGCAAAAGAAAAGGCTAATAAATCATTCTGAGAATTGTGACCAAGGATAAATATTGATATTTTACAGCTCATTCAAGAACTGCCATAGTTTTGAACATTGAATTAATTATGTCTAAGAGAAAAATGAGAAACTAGTTTTAGTCAGGTAAGGGAAATGAAGATAAAGTTTTCAAATCTTAAATATAGAACTACTAGGTCAATGTCAGCTGAGCTATTGGATAGTTCAAAAGAAATCAACATTGTTTATAAATAAAATGCATGAATTTACAGTCCAGTGAAACCCCACATGGCAAAGTTCTAACGTATTTATTACTTCTATTCATATTGTTAAAATCCAGATTTGAAGGAAATATTATAGAAATGGTGCATAAAAGTCTTTAAATTGTATTATGTAAGCTTCTTAGTGCAGAGAGTATTTCTCATGCATTCTGGTGATGTTCTATAATGCCTGAAAAAGTTCCATGCTCACAGGGGTTGCTGAGTATTTATTCAGCTACAGAATGGAATCAGCACCGAATCACATGGATAAATCTAGATAGTGCTAACCCACACAGTGACGTGCCCAGGCTTTACCTTTGCACATCCTGGAAAACTCCATTTTGCTACATACATTAAAATTTTTATCCCTGTTTTAAATTTTTATCTCCATTTCTTTCCCTGAACATCTTCCTATTCCAACTCCTCATCCATGAACTCATACTATGTTTAGTAATCATAACCCCTCAGACTTTTCTTAGTTTTGATTTCTTAGATTTTCCTTGTTATTGATGATCTTGGTATTTTTGAAAGGTTATGCTTCAATGTTTTGTAAAATGTACTTAAATCAGGATTTGTCCAGTGTATTTCTCATGACTGCACAGTGATGTTATGTTTGGGGAAAGAAGATAGCACAGATCACATTATTCTCTACAGATTTTATCAAAGATATGTTCAATTTGTATAACTTATAAAGAGCATTGTGTTGTTAATATTCTCAGTTCTGTGTTGATACTGATTTTAGTTACCTGGCTTGAAGTAGTTTGTACTAATGTTTTCTACTCAAAAGTTATTTTTTGTTCTCTTCCTGTACGCACTGACTTATTTGAAATAACATCAACCACTCTGCACAACCTAGCTGGATAACCAAGCAAGTAGACTTGAAATTCCTCTGCATGAAATATTTTTCCATTTTTTGTAAGACATTGACTCTTCAATATGATGTGTCTGAGTATCCTTTCAAAATATTTTTGTTTCCTAGGATTCATCTCTTGGTATTTCATAGGTTTGGGATATGGTTTGTCCTGTAAGGTGCTCACGTGAAAGGGGATTTATTTGATTTATTTTAAAGAAATTGGTATTCTTCTACATTATCAGAAATTTGGTCTCCAGGGTGGCAGTGTTGAGGCTGTGAGACCTTTAACAGGCAGAGCCTAATGGGGTATCATTACATTACTGGGGACCCTGCCCTTGGAAGACATTGAAATAGTTCTTATGGGGTGCTCGTTAGTTCTTACGAGAAGGAATTGCTATCAAAGCCTGAGACTGACTCCTGAATTTCCCCTGGCTTCCTGTCACAACCTATGGCCTCTCTGTCTTGCTCCTGCTCACATTATGAGGCAATCCACCAGAATATAATGCAACCTGAGAGTTTATACCAGAGCTAGCACCATGCTACATGGATTTTCTGCCTCTGAAACAGCAAACTAAATAAACTACTTTTCTTGATAAGTTATTCAGTCTCAGATATTTTATTACAGAAAGAGAAAACATACTAACACAGTGCCCTGTTAATTTTGAAGGTTCTTAGTGGTATTGCTTTGAAAGTTTCTTTCCTTCTTTTCTCTTTCTTCTTCTGATTTTCCAGTTATATACATTGCAGTATTTGAAAGTGTCATACCGTTCTTGGGCATTCAGTTACATATTGTTTTTTTTTTTTTTTTCTTTAACCATGGCATCTTATTAGAATTTCTTGTCTTTTTTCCCTTAGAATTTCCATTTATTTCATTATTCACCATGTATAGTCTGATTTTTCCACTAACGTTCTTTTATAGGATATTAATCACAATTATTTAAATATTCTCTCTGTTAATTCCAATAGCTATGTCATATCTGAATCTACTGTGGTAATTTATTTTTTAAAACTTTTGCCTGCCTTCTGTTGTTCATAGTGGAAAGCCAGCTATGGTATGTTAGGTAATAGAAATTCATCTCAGTAAGCCAAAGCAGGAGGATTTGCGTCAAAGGAGTTGGAATGTCTTTAATGTTTATTATAACTACATAGGACATATACCAAACTTCTCCAATGTCCTTTTCTGTATCTCTCATTTTGACTTTGGGCTTCTTAAGGACTCTCCTTCAAATATAATTTATGCTTCTCAAATCTTTTTACTCTTATTCACTTGATACAGCATTTTACCAGAATTCCCTTAGTGTGTTGGAAAGGTCTTTATGGAAGGTAGTATATTGTAATCTCTTGGTTAAATCTCAGCCTTAGGAGGTTCTGTGTCTTTATTGTAATTTTCACAAGTGATTCTTCTTGTGTAGTTTTCTCATCCTCCTCATATTTGGTGAGATGGAAAGGCTAGATGGGGCCAGAATGAGAGAGAAATGACTCTTTACCACAGTTCTGAACAAGTTTTTCCCCATGAGAAGTAAGGGTAGGATCTCAGCTGAACATTTCAGTTTAGTGACTATTCCCTTCTTCCTGCCAGAATCATAGGCAGAATCTTTCTCAGATCTTCACCATGAAAATGCATTGGGTTTTTGGAGGTAATACCCATCATGCGAGGACAATTCTCTTAAACTGAAGTCCCTAGGAGCTACCTTCACATTAGTTCATAGACGGCCTTTCAAGATTCACCAATACTGTTGTTGATGTGCCTCCACTAGCTTATTCCTTCCATGGTTTTTGTCCCAGGTAAGCAAATCTGGTGTGAATGAATTTGCCTGTCTCTTCAAATTGCAGTGTGATATTTTTCCCTGTAAAATCAGTTCTGTTGTAGCTAAGAAAAATATTAGTTTTTAGTTTGTTCAACTTTTTGTTGTAAGGATGACAGTGATGACCTCCAGGTTCCTTAAATGTTCTAATTGCAGCCCGCACTAGTTGTCTTTCGAGAAAAAGTTTATACTTCAAGCTCGAAAATGATTGTTTTTCTTACTAGCAATACATCAACTGCAATTGATTTAAATCTTTATCACTAGCAATAAAAGGCCAGAACCATTTTATGTATTATGCTGCATGTCTTGAATCTATGGTGCTTCTTATACTTTGCTGAAAATGTCTGGTTTTATATCAATCAGTCACCAATCTTAAATACACAAATGAACATAAATTCCATCAAAGATTTATTAAATATGTGTTTATATGTTTCCTTATGCAGCATTTTTACTATTTTATTGTGAAATATGTATTTCAAAGAATATGTAAAATACACATATACAATTTAGGAAATAATTTTAAAATTATTACACATATAATTAGTCATATCTTAGTATATGGCCTAACACAATATTGCCAGTCAGCAGACTCTAATACATTACTAAATACTTTAGAAAATATTAGTCATCCTTGCCTTCTGAGGAAAACTAGAAACTATAGTTTGCCCAGTGACATAAGTAGAAAAGAATACAATATTTTATTTTATTAAGGAAGTAATCTTAATTCTTATTTCACTGAACTTTTTTAAAAAAATGTATTCAGTACAAGGTCTCAGTACACAGCTCAGACTCATAGTGATCCTCCTGTTTTCAGCCTCCTCAGCTCGGGGATTACAGACATGCACCACCATGACTCATTTTGGTGGCCAGCTCAGCACACCCAAGGGCAAGGACAGCATGGCCTATGGTGCTGGGAATTGAACCTCAGTCCCTGTACTTGCTTATCCTGGTCCCTGTGTTTGCTCAAACAAGTGCTTAGTCTGCTGACCTATCTCTCCAGTGAATATTGTTACTCACATATAGGTGTTTAACTTTTTTCAACAACTTTCTATATATGTGAATATTATTAGAAGATATTTCCCAACTAGACCCATTATTAGATGAATTGAATTAATAAATTCTCTAATTCTCAATGACCTTTATGTTCTGAGAATAAATTTCACATGGCCAAAGTATGCCATTTGTTAATATTTTTAATTTGCTAATAGTTAGTCAGTTTTTGCCATCATTCAAAATGTATTAGTATGGGGCCTGGCGGTATAGTTCAGTAGTCTAAAGTGCCTGCTTAGGAAAGCTTGGATGGCTTCAGGGAACGCGGTTCAATCCCCGGCACCACATGCTGCACCAGCCCTGCCCTCGGGGCGGGCTGAGCCGGCCATAAAAATGAGTGAATAAACAAACAAAGGTTCTGAAACAGGGAAACATAAATAAATAAATAAATAAATAAATAAATAATGTATTAGCATACAGTTTTCATTTTTGTATGTTAATTTTATGCAATTTTATTACATGTTATAAAGTGTAAAATATAGTCATCAGATTTATACTTGCTTCATGAAAAGTATTTGAAAGGATTCTCCTCTCTTTTTTTCTATTCCTGATAATTTGAGTATGCAATATTATGGTCACTTGACCTTTCAAAGTTGGCTCATGCTTTCCTGTAAACATATCAAGTCCTCACTCATGCTTTTGAATGAGTTTGTAGATATTTTCTCCATTTTGTCTGAGAAAAATGTTGTATTAAAGCATTTTCTTCTTAGCAAGTTCAGTTCTGGAAAATTGTAATTTCCTAAGAATGTATCCATCTAATCTAGATTTTCAAAGGTATTGAACTTGTCCACCTGGAGCCCAGGACCAGCAAGAATGTAAGAAGAGATGTTTGCCTGTGCTCAGTGACTGGAACATGCCCATGCAGAGCCCCGACCTGGCATCTCCTGTGGAACCCTGCAGCAAAGTTCCCTGCAGAGCAGCTGAGTTCAGACTCTCCCACCTAATCCAGGAGCTGAACATCTTGTCAGAGGAGCACAGAGGGTACACTCCCACAAGTGGCAGCAAGAAGAAGCTGAGCACAGCAGCCAGACCCAGCCAGGCACATCTGGACAAGTTCCAACTTAGTAAATCTGGACCCAAATTTCAGTGGATATTAATGGCATAGTTGGATCAAAGCTCTACACCAAAGGTCGGAGGACAGTGCTATACAAAATGACAAGGAGAAAGAGCAAGATGCAATTTCAGGCCCTGAGACCACTCAGAACAAATACAGGAGACACTAGCATAGAAGAAAATGGGAATCACACAGCTAAAACATCTGAAATAATAGCATCTAGAGTAAAGAAACAAGTGCAAAAAGTTATAGAGGAAATCAGATCAGAAATAACGTCTAAAATAGAAAAAGAAATCTGAATTAATGAAACAGCTGCAGAAAAGTATCATGTAAATCAAATAAAAAATAACCAAAAAACTAAAAAAAAAAAGAAATCTCTGAATTAATAGTGTCTGTGTAAAGCAATAACTGCAGAACAATACAGAAGTAAGCAAATTAGAAACAACTTCCACAATAAAAAAAGAAAGAATAACTGTAATGAAAGAATTTTTTAAAAAAAGCTTCTAAAGAAGACATTGATAAAAAATTAGAGAAAAACATAAAAATAATGAAATCCTTGAACAAGCAACATAGGAAAGAAATAGATCACATGAAGCAGACTCAAAAAGATACATGAGAATTTAAAATCTCAATCAAAAACTGGCAAAACCATTTGAACGAAAGTGAAGACAATTTCAGATCTTGAAGACATAGTTGCAGCTAGTGAAAAGGTAAGAAACAATCTCTTAAAAACAAGTAGGATGCAAAAAAAATAATTCAACATCTTCAAGATGATGCAAAGATGAACAACGTGAATCTAATATGCATCAACAAGAAAGAAGGAGTCAATACAAATGATATAAAAAGAAGTAAAAGCAGAAAACTTCCCAAACTTGAGAAAACAATCTGGCATTCCGGTAACATGAGGATACAGAACCCAAATAACGTCGACCCAACTGAAAACTCACCCAGGCATATGATAGTCAAGATTCCAGAAATTCAGAACAAGAATAATATATTAAAAGCCACTAGAGAAACAAAACAGATCAGAATTAAAGGAAAACCCATCAGAATAGCGGTAGATTTCAAAAACCACGAAGTCAAGAAGAGCATGGAGCAGAGTGCTTCAAGTCCTCTATGAAAACAAATTCCAGCCCAGACTACTACACCCCGCACTGTCTTTCAAGTGTGAGGGAGGAGTGAAATATTTCCATGACAAGGAACAACTAAATAATTTCATGATGTCAAAGCCAAACCTACACAGACTACTAAAAGAAATAGAGAGGGACCAAAATGACCTAAACTCCAGGAAAGAGAACAGAAAGAACCCACCAAATAGGGCAACCCATTAAAGACAGAAGAAAAAGGGGTAAACAATAACAGGTAAAAAAAACATGTCAATCATAAGTCAATACAACTCAGTTATAACCATCAATGTAAATGGACTTAATTCTCCAATTAAGGGAAATAGACTAGCACAGTGGATTAGGAAGCAAAGTCCAACAATATGCTGTATACAAAAAACACACTTAACTTATAAAGAAATTCATAGGCTGAAAGTCAAAGGATAGAAAACAATACAATATGCTCCAACACCACAGAAAAAAACAGGGGTAGCAATCCTGTTTGCAGATAGTCTCAACTTCAAACCAAGATTGATCAAATGAAATAAAGAAGACCACTACTGGTTAGGAGAATTATTCAAGACAAAGAGGTAACACTCATAAGTATGTATGTACTCAACACAGGAGTACCCAGATATATAAGACAAGTCTTAATGGACATGAAAACTCTAATATCCAATACCGCAATCTTAACAGGAGATGTAAACATGCCTTTATCCCAAAAAGATAGGCCAAGCAGACAAAAGATAAACAAAGAAGTAGTAGAACTGAACCAGAACTTGGAACAACTGGACTTAGTGGACATATACAGAGTATTCCACCCAACCATTTCTAAATACACATTTTGTCAACTGTACACATGATATTTTCTAAAATAGACCACATAGGGCCCAGGGAGATAGCTCAGTAGAAAACATGCTTGCCTGGCAATCACAAGGTCTTGATTTCAATCTTGGGCATGGCAAAAAAAAAAAAAAAAAGATAAAAGAGACCACTTATTAATCCATAGGTCATGCTTAAGTATATGCAAGAAAACAGAAATGATCCCATGCATATTATCTGACCACATTACAATGAAACTGGAAATAAATGACAAAAGAAGCCACAAAAACCCAAGAAATTCATGGAAATTAAACAACACCCTTCTCAGCAGCCAATGGATTAAGATGAAAGTAAACAAGAATTAAACACTATCTACAATTTAGTGAATATTCAAACACAACCTACCGGAATCTGTGGGATGCAATAAAAGCAGTTCTTGGAGGGAAATTTGTAGCTTGGAATTCACACATTAAGAAAATAAAACAGGAACAAATAAATACTCTAATGCTGCACTTAGATCATCTAAAAAGACGAGCAAACCAAACCCAAAGCCCAAAGATGGGAGGAAATTATAAAGATTTGAGCAGAAATTAACTCAATCGAGATAAACAAAACAATACAAAGAATTAATGAATCAAAAAGCTGGCTCTTTGAAAGATGAAATAAAATTGATAAAGCTCTAGCTAACCTCAGTAAACAGGAAAGAAAGGACTCAAATTCAAGCAATAAGGAAATAAAAGGGTGAAATTACTACAGACTCAGCAGACATTTACATGATCATTAATAACTACTTTGATAATGTTTACTCTCAAAGAATTGAACACACAGATGAAATGGGCAGATTCCTAGAAAGGTATTATTTACTGAAACTGAAGCAAGACTCTCAATAGCCCAATAACAGCCAATGAAATATAAAATGTAATGAAAAACCTACTGAAAAAGAAAAGCTTGTTTCCTGATGGATTTACCACTAAATACCACAAGAAATTTACAGAAGATATAATCCAAATATTCCTCAATCTCTTCAATGAAATTGAAAAGGAAGCAATCCTCCCAAAAATACTCCTTGAGGAAGGATTCAACTATTACCAAAGCCAGAGAAAAAGGCAAGTAAAAAAGAAAACTACAGGCCAGCCTCCCTCATGAACATAGATGCAAAAATCCTCTATAAAATTCTAGCAGATAGAATACAGCAAATCATTAAGCAGATTATACATCATGACCAGGTAAGATTCATCCCAGGAATGCAAGGATGGTTCAATATGCACAAATCTATAAATGTAATACACTATATCAATAGAGCTAAATCCAAAAACCACATGATCATCTCAATGCAGAAAAGGCTTTGGACAAAGTTTAACACTCATTCATGTTCAAAGTACTACAGAAAATTAGAATAGAGGGCCTCTAACTCAACCTGATAAAAGCCATCTATGACAATCCAATGGATAACAAAATTCTAAATGAGGAAAAACTGAAGTCTTTTATTCCCAGAGCTGGTACAAGACAAAGATGTCCTCTATCACCACTCCTGTTCAATATGGTTCTGGAATCATTAGCTACATCCATTAGACAAGACAGAGAAAAAAAAGGAATAAGAATAGGTAAAGAAAAAATTAAACTGTCACTATTTGCAGATGACATGATAGTCTACTTAGTAGACCCAAAACACTCCACCAAGAATTAATTAGAATTAATACACAAATTCAGTACCATAACAGGATACAAATTCAACACCCAAAAGTCAGTAGTATTCCTCTACAAAGATAACAAACACATAGAGAGAAATTAGAGAAACAATACCTTTTACAATAGCACTGCATTTAATGAAATACTTAGGAATAAATCTAACTAAATAAGTAAAAGATTTAATCAATGAAAACTACAGTACTCTGAAAAAAGAGATCCTAGAGGATTTCAGAAAACGGAAAGACATTCCCTGCTCCTGGATAGGAAAAACCAACATCGGGAAGATTGATATACTATGAAAATTTTTATACACATTTAATGCAATCTCTATGAAAATACCATCAAATACCTCACAGACCTGGAGAAATCATTTCTAAAATTTATTTGGAACCAGAAAGGACCTAGAATAGCAAAGACAATCCTGGGCAACAAAGATAAGGCAGGAGGCTTTACAATTTCTGATTTAAAATTATACTACAAAGCTATAGTGATATGATCTGCATTGCATTTGAAAATAATAGACCTAAAAGATCAATGGAATAAATTAGAAGATGCAGAAGCAACTGCAAACACAATCAGCCACCTTATCTTTGACAAAGTGGCCAAACATGTTTACTGGAAGAAAGATAGCCTCTTTAACAAATGGTGCTGGAAAAACCGGGTCTCTGCATGCCAAAAACTAAAACTTGACCCAGGTCTATCACCATGCACTAAACTAGCATCACTAATCATGAGGGAAGTGCTAATTCAAACCATACCATGATAGTACTTCACAACTGCTAGGACAGTTATTATCTGAAAAACAAAAGAGAAAAGGTGCTGTTGAAGATGTGGCCAAAAATAACCCTTACTCCCTATTGGTAGGGATGTAAAGCAGTGGTGTAACTGTTAAACATTATAAACATTGTTACTGCATGCCCCAGTCATCTCACTGCTGAATACATGATCAATGGAATTAAAGTATGGATTTCACAGGAATGCATGCATACCCAAGCTCTTTCAGCATTATTCACAGTAGCCAAAATGTGGAAACAACCTATGCATCTGTCAGTGGATAAAATGTCAAAGAAATTGTGCATATTTACAATGGACTCTTGGCCTTTGAAAAGAGGAAAAATGTGTTCTGGATGACTGCCTGCACTAATCCAGAGGCTACTTTGCTAAAGATGTAAATTAGTCATGACAGAACAAATGGTGTATGATTCCACTTATAATAGAGTCTCTCAAGCAATGAAACTCATGAAACACAAAGTGGAAAGTGGTTGCCAGAGTTGGATGAGGGGAAAATGAGTAGCTACTCTTCAAAAGTTATAAAGTTTCATTATATAATGTGAATAAATTTTAGATGCCTGCTGTTCAACACTGCATCCATGTACCTAAAAACAAGAGGATGTAGAATCCATGCTATTCTCTTACCACAATAAGAAATTATACATATGAAGATTCAACTCTACTCTATGTAGTCTGTTAAGCCACTGATTAAATTATTAAATATGTGAAAGTACCTCTTAACTGTCAAAACTAGACTGCAGGCCCTTGGATGGAAACAGTTCATAACTAATTGAATTTTAAATATCACATGGAGTGTTTGGCTCATACAACTACTTCTCAGGGCTTTTTCACAGAAGCATAGAATTTTAATTTCATTTGCATTTCCTGGGAAGTAAATTTATACTTTGAGTTAAGAACATAAATCTTGTTCTTGCCTCTAGTTGGACACTTTCTACTTCACTCTTTGGCTTTGGGCTGGATCCATTATGTGAGTCCCGGTCACATTCAGAGCAGACAACCTCAGACTCAGTAGCGTGTCTATCATAGCCCTTTGCAGTTTCAAGCTGTTTGACATTTCTGTCATTCAAATTATTTTCCTTGATTTTAAATATGTTTCACACAGTACAATATTTCAAAGAAATTTTTAAAGGCAAAGAATTTCATGATTACCACAACTGAAAACAGATATTGATTTTTAAGTTTACAACCTCATTTATAAAGATAAATCCTTATTTGTAAAAGTCTGTAAAGCTATATCCAAATACATAGAATTACTAAGAAACCAAATATGCTATGCTGCTCATCCTTTTCTTAGACTAATTCCAGCCACAGAAACCAGTGAGATTTGCATAATCTGTGCTTACAATCATTGTGAACATTTTATGTTAACTTACAATAATAATATCTCCCCAGCCCAAAACACAAGAGTATTTAATGCATACAGTCTGAATTTCTTTCTTTCTTTCTTTCTTTCTTTCTTTCTTTCTTTCTTTCTTTCTTTCTTTCTTTCTTTCTTTCTTACTTTCTTTCTTTCTTTCTTTCTTTCTTTCTTAACAATAAAGGCTGGTTAGCATGGAGAAAACCCTATTGTGATTATTTTTATGCATTTTTGTAATAAAACATATTTCTCAATACTCAAATATGCTTGAGAATGCTACAAGGATATTTACCACAATCATTTCATAGTTTGTATGTAACATTTTACACTCCCATAGGAATCTGTATTTCAGACAAAGAAGCTTGGAAAATAATGGAACATACCCTTCCCAAAGTTGTGAATGGGCCATGCCCTAACTCTTCATTTCCTTTCCCTCATCTGTTTGTTTCATTCAGACTACAAGAAACCACCAAATTCTCTGCCATTCCATCAGGCACACCATGGTCTTTGGTGCCTTTTGTGTATTCTCTATATGGGAAATCTGGGCTGCCATCCTCCCTCCCAGTTGCTCAGGTGAGCTTCCCAGACTTAGCTCTGCTGTTACCATTCTGGTAATCATCCCTCGCCCAAAGAACTTTGAGTGTGTTCTTCACAAGTAGGCCATCAGTGATTCCTTCTTAAAAGAAGCAATGAATTAAAATATACATTCAGCTGCCTTTGTCCTCAAACTTCCCCTGTTCATTTTTTTCTTGCTTTCTACAGTATCTGGTGAAACTTTTCATGAAAATTCTCTCCTGCCACCACCATGATAAAGCTGGGTGATTGGAAGGCTAAGTGGGGGTGCCCAAATCTGAGGGCTGATGTATGAATAGCACATCTGTGGCAGAGAGCACTCTCCCCTCCTACTCACAGAGACTAGTAGCTTCAGCAGTCATTGCAAAGCCAAGATGCCAACTGTGACTTGCAAGCACTTCAGGAGCCCATTCCCCACCCACACTTCAGCATCAGTCTGCTGTAGTGCAAGGGCAGGATCTCAGCCAACACATGCACCAGAGGCCAACTGCTTTGTTTGCTCATGGGCTCTGCACTACACACAGAGCTCCTAAATGTGTGGGTGGGCACACCGCAAACCACACTGAGCTTTGAGGTAGAGGCTGCTACATGCTCTGGGGCTTATCTGGATGCTGTGCTTTAGTCAAAAGGGGATAGCACTCTATTTTGTTGTCAGGACTATGTTTATCTTCCCTAGACAACCCCAGTCTTTAAATATCTTGAGTTCATTTCATTCTCCATTTGGTTGCTTTTGAGTTTTCTTTCTGCTGACATTTCCTTTGTGGGAAATGATGGAGCTCCAGGTAATGCTGCTACTTTTAGAAGGAATTAGGTAACTTTAGTGCAGATGGACCCACTGTGGGATCAATGGACTAGCTGTTTAGGGGCCTTAACAGATAAGCATCTTACTACTGTCTTGTTTTACTACTAATAAGATGAGATGTACCTTTATTGTCATACTATTCTTGTTGTCAGTGTGTCACCCCCGAGTGTTCACAGCACAAGGCAATATTGGGGACATCCAGATAAGAAAATAACTATTGCTATTACAGTATACCAGAAACCAGACACAGAAAATCAGTGATAGTTGAAAACACAATTAAATTAGTCAGTCTATGACACACACAAATGTAAGATATCATGAAAACCGCTGATAGGAAGAAGTTATTACTGAGAAGCTGGTATCTGAAAAAAGCCTTAAAAATGAGCAGATATGGACAGGAGGGAAGGACAAGTGGCACTGCGCATTTTTTTTTTCAATATTTAAAATTTTATTTTAAAGAGTAAACATAGCAGAAACAAAGATAGAAAAAGAGTACCAAGCAAGAGCACATATATTACAGAATTTCAAAACAAGAACAAAAATTTAACAATGGTTGTGTTACATATTTTCATCATCAACTCTGTTTAGATTAATAGATATAGGAGTGTAAGGTTGGTCAAATAATCAAACACTAACATTTTCAATAAACCATAGTTTTTTTTAATTCTTCCAAATGTATTTTGTATTTAAGTCACTCTTCTTAAAAAAATTATAGGGGTTGAGGATGCAGAAAACACAAGGTGCTGAGTTTGATTCCTGGTACTGCCCAAAATTTATTTATTTATTTATTTATTTATATTATTTTGAGTTCTTACATTAGGGAGACTGTACAATATTTACATATGTAGGTCTGGCTTATTTCAGTAATGAATATATGTTCACGACACTGCATTTTTGAGGCTGGGTCACAAGAAGCCTGCAACTCCCATATGGATCTCTTAGAATACTTATTCCTCTGCAACACATTTTTTAAAAATCAAGCCACTGCCCTAGTGGAGGTCAAGCTCAGGAAGAAGACCATGCAGTGTTCTAATCAACATATGTGTCTTACCCCCCCCCCAACCAAATGTGAACAAGAAAAGCCATCCTTGAGAACACAAACCAGTTGGGCTTTAACATGTCAGCATGTGATGACAACTGTATGAGCAATTATAGTTCAACTATATGAAATTTTTCATGAGTTCACCAGCATAGCAAACCCTTACAGGGAACACTAAATGTAGCTGGTATTCCTACATAACCAAAATGTGGGACCAGACAAATAGCTCAGCAGATTAAAGCGCCTGCAAGAAGGTGCATGGCATGGGTTGGGGGTTCAGTCCCTGGGCCTGCTGTGCTGGCGCTGCCCGCAGGGTGTGCTGTGATGGCAATTGAGACCAGGCATGGGGGTGCATGCCTGTGACCTCAGCTCTTCGGAGGCTGCAAACAGGCAGATTACTACATGTCCGATCTAGTAGTGAGACCCTGAACACTCTGTAGATCCCTTCCTAAAGTACAAAAAAAAAAAAAAAAAAAAAAAAAAAAAAAAATGATATTGCACTTGTGGCCTTACAGGTGAGGAAATTGTCACAAGGTTAACCTACTTTTCCTCTTCCTTTCTGACGTGATAGATCCCAGAAATAAAAATCTAAATTCTACTTTGATATTTTGGTTTCCTAGAATCTTGATTTCTGTGCTTCAGAGATTGCTTTCACTAAGATTTCTATTTAACTTTAAGTTGTTGCTCAATTTCTCTGTTTTGAATACCTCACTGAAAGAGCATCTATTCTAATAAGCTCATGCATCCTACAACTTTGCAAAACTTCACAATTGAGCCTCATCAACTCACTTCTCAGTGGTTCAAGTACAAAAGAAAAGTAGTTGGC
The DNA here is from genome assembly GCA_004027025.1 of Myocastor coypus. NCBI lineage: Eukaryota > Metazoa > Chordata > Mammalia > Rodentia > Myocastoridae > Myocastor > Myocastor coypus. Next base: position 25,485 of record PVJA010015575.1, read on the forward strand.
CCAGTCAGATAGCTCAGTGCAGCAGCCTGGGTTCGATCTCCAGCGTGCAGTGCTGGCCCCACCCTAAGCATGCTGAGACTGAGATTGAGACTGGGCATGGTGACACATACCTATAATCCCAGTGCTTGGGAGGCTGAAAGCAGGCGAATCTCTATGAGTCCAATCTACATAGTGAGACCATGTAGACCCTGTAGACCCTGTACTAAATACATAGAAAAAATAATAAGAAAAAAGTAGTCAGGTGGAATAAAAGGGCATGTATCTTTACATTTCCTGTCCTAAATACCAAGAAGATAAAAAGCAAATTATTTTATACATGCTAGCAAGTATTAGCTATTAGCATGAGAGAGAGAGAGAGAGAGAGAGAGAGAGAGAGAGAGAGAGAGAGAGAGAGGGAGAGAGAGAGAGAGAAGGAGAGACAGACACAGGGAGAGACACAGACAGGGAGAAAAACAGAGAAATCAGAGACATAGAGAGACAGAGACAGAATCAGAAAGTCAGAGAGGAGAAAAGTTAAAATTAACCTTTCATCAAGCAAATATTTATAAAGAATTTTCTATTCTGTATTAAACTCCTAGTCAGTTCACACAGTTATAGGTACTTGGCAAGGATTCAGTTGCTTAACATAATTGTCGGTAATATGTTATAATATGTAGTACACATGTCCAGTTTGACAAGAAAGGGTGCTTTCCTAGCAATTATGTTGATAAATGAAACATTTCTCTCATATCTTAAAAAATTATGTCGTTATAAATTACATGATGATGAGTAGAATTTTTAGACAAGAGAGAAAAAAGTGGTGCTTAAGATATAAATGCACTCATGAGAAATCCAAAAAAACTTGATAGCTTCTACTTTCCAGGAAGTTTCTGAGTATAAAATGTCCAAGTATAAAATGTCAGAAAGAACTGCTTTCTGCATAATCCACAGAGCAAAGTGGGATAGTTGTGTCATGTTGTTATATTTGCAAATCTCTTCTTTATTTTTATAGCGACAGGCATCAGTTGGGAAGCGCTGAATTTTATTTTATTTTTTTTTCAAAAAATGATTGGTAGCTTGGGAAAGTAGTGGAAGCATGTAAGTTTTGGATCTAAAGGAGTCTGGGTAGATTTTATGTGAGTTTCCATGTCAGAGAGGTCTTTGAAACTAAGTTTCCTTATTAAAAATGAGGATAATGCCATGCTTAGCATAAAAAATTAATGGAAGTACATAGAAGGCCATAACCCTAGAACACTGAAGCCCTCTCTCCAAGTTAGATTAGGAAACTCTCTGCGCCCCTCCTCAACACCCTGCAATCTGTGATAACTCATTGCCTAGCTAACATGTCCTTACCAGCTTGTGTGTCTTGGGAGTAGGTGCTCTGCTTTATTTTCCATTGTATCCTCTATGCATAGACACATACTGATTGAATTTGGACCTCAAAAGTTGGCTCACTTGTCTGGACTTACATATTGTTAATTATGGTGCATATTTTATGAACCTTTTCTACCATCATGGAACATTCTGTGAGACATTGTTGTTCTTCATTACACAGTAACCAGGCCTGGATTTTTATTAAGATAAGACTTTTTTTTTTTTTATTACAGACTGATTGCAAGAATCACATCTTCTATTTAAACATGAGAAACTCTTTCCAGAGTCCCACACATTTATCTTAATGTGACTTACTTAAATGTAAGTGCATAACATACAACTCCTAGCTGCTCACCATAAAAAGCAATAAAAGTTCCATTTTACAGTGAGTACAGAATATTTACTAAGATCCTAGGTAGAGGTAAATTGAGAGAGTTGCAGCTAATCTTCTACAGACTGTACTTGTACATAATTTTATATCAAAGAGAAATTTGGTTACAAGCCTTGAGCTGCCTCTTCTCTTAAAACAAAAATTATTTATTTATTTTTTCATTATCTTCCTAATTGAAAATTGCTACGATGTATCCTACCAGGGGAAAGACATATTCTAGTCAGAGGAAAGAGATACCAAAGTATTTTCTGAGAAAGGAAGCATGCACTGAAATTCATCTTCAAGTGTCTTGCTAATACTGATTTCTTTTAAGATGTCAGAAAAAAGGGTCTCCACAGCTAGAGGGATGTGAAACCACTTGAAATTAAACTGGAATTTTCTTCATTTCCTGAGTGCTTTACTTGCAGAGGGGAGCTCCTGCTCATCATTGTTTGTCAGTGCTGTATTTCAGCATACACCTTCCCTGGCTGAAATTGAGATGCTACTTACTCAGCATACATTCTTCCTTAGCTTGTCTCCTCAGAATTGAAACAGCAGTAAAAGCAACAAATGAAACGTTTTTCTCATTTCTTTTCTTATCCCAAGAAGTGTGGTTCCTCTTTTGACATAAATCATCTGCTATTCATACTGTCCTGCTGCGCTCAAAACAAACCTTTCCATATTTTTATTCAACTGTTTTATTAAATTTTTATCAGGATACATTGTGAAAGATTTTCTCTTCCAGCTTTGAGTTACTTCACTGAATGTTCCAACTGATAGATAGGAACTATGCATTTTTAAAATCTATCTATCTATCATCTATCTATCTATCTATCTATCTATCTATCTATCTATCTATCTTTTCATTTCATGTATTTGGTATAGGGTCTCACTATGCAGCTTGGATTGATGGTAATCCTCTTGTTTTCAGTCTCCACAGTGCTGGGATTACAGGCATGCACCACCAGGATCGGACTTCTTCACCAGCTCAGCACGCCCCAGGTATGGGGTCGGTGCGGTAAGCGGACCCAGAATGAAACCCTGGTCCCACAGCTTGCCAAAGCAGGAACTTAGTCCGCTGTTCTAACTTTCCAGCCCGGAACTATTAATTTTTTAAAAATGTATTTAGGATAGGGTCTACCAGGTCTACAGGGTCTGCGGGGCCTCACTACATAGAAGGGGACTTACGGGGATTCTGGGGTTTTCAGCCTCTCAAAACACTGGAATTACAGGTGCGTGCAACTACGCCCAGTCTCAGTCACAATCTCAGCGTGTCCGGTGTGTGGGGCCGGCACAGAACACCGGAAATCGAACCCCTGCCACTGCACTCTGCCTAAGCAGGTGTTTTAGTCTGCTGAGCTATCAGGCCGACTCAGGACTACTAATTTTTCATGGAAGTAGATTTCCTTAAGATTTTCCCCAATGCCGTGGGCTGAATTTTGTCTTTCCACTCAAAAACTATGTTAAACCTTCTGTTTCCCCAGACTTAAGAATGAGACTATATCTGAAGATATGCACTCTAGAAAGGTAACGTGGGATCATTAGTCGATATGACAGGTGTAACTGTAAGAAGATAAAGTTAAGGTGCAGACATCCTCATTCCCAGAGGGAAGACTGGCTGAAGACAGAAGACTGCCATCTGCAGGCTTTGCAAGGCACCAGCCCAGCCACGCCTGATCTCAGTTTCCTAACATCCAGAACTGTGAGTTAATAGATTTCCATTGCTTAAACAGCTTAGTCTGGGGCTCTTTGCTGTAGCAGCCAGACAAAACCAATGCAACTGAAGGCAGTAAAGGTGCCGGCAAGTAGAAACAGAGGCCACATCTGGTTCAGAATCGACTTAGAATCAAACTAAATGTGTGAGATGAAATTCAAAGTATAAACTCAAAGCTTGGAAGCAGGCTGAGAAAATAAACTGGTCTGTATTTTCCCTTTATTGTACGTCCGTTCCTTGGGATGATAAGAAAGCTCTACCAGAAACTCTGCCTGAGAGACGTAGAGGAGTAGACCATGACTGTAGAAAATCTGGTTGCGATGAGCTGAGCTTGATGGACCAGATGGAAAGTTGACTTTTAGGCTAGTACGAGAGCAGCAGAAGAAAACTGAAGTGAGGATCGGCTTCATGGCTGTGATTTCTAACGCTGAAGAAGGAAGTTTGCTTTTTGAAAGAACCAGCTTATACCGATGCAGGGACCGGGGTTCAATCACCATCATGCCGTGCAGACCCTGCCCCTGGGCCATGCTGAGATGACAATTGAGCCTGGGCATGGAGGCGTGTGTCTGTAATCCCAGCACCTGGAAGACTGAAAACAGGAGGATCACTACGAGTCTGATCTGTAGAGTGAGATCCTCTACTAAAACAAATTAAAAACTAAAATTAAAAAAATTAAAAGACCCAAAGTAAATATGCAAGCACAGAAAAAAATAATAGACTGAAAATAAGTTGCTGAATTTATCCATAATTTCTAGAAAGAATGTATTTGAGTATGAGATTATTTTTTTTTTCTGAATTTCAGCATATTTTATTAACTTTGTCAGATGTAAAGACAGACTACAATGAAATAACAGTTCGGAACTTCATCTTTCAAACTAAATTAACAGCCTGAATTTATTTCCCCATCCTCAGTATAAGCCAATTCAATTATAATAGCTATGAACCAGAGACTGGCTTATGGACATCTGCTTGAAAGAGACAATAAAGCAACAATAAAATTAGTAATAAATACAATAATAAGTAATAGTTATTAGGTGCTATGCAAACTTACCATAATTTTGTCCTCATGGCCCACTTAAGTTTTATCACAGCCTTTAAGCCATCATTTGCCTGTTTGAAAAATGAAGAAATTAGAAAACTGAAGCTAAGTAACCTCTTGATTCATGGCAGGGACAGCAGGAAGTGATGCTATCATCTGAAGCAGGATCAAAGTCATTTGAGATGCAGGGATATTGCAGGTAGGTTAGGGCTCTGGGGAAAAGCCTGTCAGATACTCGGCAAGAGGCAAGTAGAGAGCCCCAAGGGTGTCAAGGAATGGAAAAAGAAGGGGAAAATGTACACTTTTGTGTATTTGCTATGCTGGAAGTGAGATGATTTACAGGAAAGAAGGCCGGAGAGAAATTTTAGACAACTGAAAAGTTATGTAGCTCCCTTTGCTACCTTGCAGTTCTGTGGGAATCTCTGTATTGGCGCACATAGGAGACCTCAGAGTCTCTGCAGGAGGTCCCTGGGGCCCACCATACCCTGAAGAAGTAAGAAGTACACTTAAATTTTTGTGTCATGGCCTTGAAGATAAAAGGCCTCCTCCTCTAAGAAGCATGATACAGCAAGCGCCACCATGACTGTTCTAATTCTGTTGGTCCCTGGAGCATGAGGGGCAGGTTGTGGCAGACCCTGAGTGATTTTGGGCATCTAGGAGGCTTTGATGCCCACACAGCATGTTAGGATGCTGCGACTGGTCTTCTCTCCTATTCGCCTTCCCTGGCTCCGACCTGCATCACAGGGCCACAGCTCACCAGACTTCCCTGTCTTTTTCCTCATTTCCATTCTCAAATGTGTCCTCTAGCAACAATTTTTATAAGTGTAATCCCACCTTCAATCCCAGCTTCACTTCAGTGGACCCAAACTATCACAAGAAATTTTACTGTTTTTCAAATATATGCAGGTGCTGGTATAGTAAACACAAACATAATCAGTATATGTATATCAGTACATCATCAGTATGGTAAGCCATTTTTAATGTGTTTATTCTGAAATCTTGAGGGTCTGCCCTTCTTTTCATCTCCTTTGCAGTAACCCTGCTCCACATTACCAGCAATGAACAAGATTACTAATCATTCCTACTGTCTCCTGGAACATCTTCTTGCTCTTATTTTATTTTCCATATGATAGAGTCAGGTAATATCTTCTAAGTGTAAATCTTTTGAAAAAAATTTTTTTTTCAGTACTGGGGATAAGATCTAGTACCTCTACACTGAACTACAATCCTAACCCTTCCTACTTTTCATTCTTGTTAAGTTGCTAAAATTCCCAGCCTAGGCTCAAACTTGTGTCCTCTTGCTTTGGCCTCCAAAAGTGCTGGGATTATAGGCATGAGCCACCATGCTGACCCTATGTATAAATCTTGGATGCATAAATTACTTTGTGGCTGTTTAAGTATATTATCCAGTAGGTTAAAATCGTTAGATAATTTACTGTCCTAGACTTTGGAGTCTCTTTACCATTCCTGGATTAAATGTGAGGTAGATTCTACAGTTTTCAGAATATTCTAAGAGTCATCCACTAAATAAACTCTTTGGCTCAGCTTGGAAAAAACTGAGTTCTGTCTAGTAATGTTCTAACCAGTTGATATAAGTCTAAGGGAAATGTTTCCACTCCCACTCTATCTGGGCTCTATCTATTTGGCATTTTCTCTCTGGGAAGGCTGCTTGCTTTCTGTGCCAGGTTTTCAAATCAGACTATTCAACTCATCTTCAACTCTCTGTGTGTAATCTTTAGGGAAAATTCTCATCTATTTCTCCACCTTAGCCCACAACAAATGGTAAATATGTGATTATTTTTGAGTACTGTGTAACATTAAATGTTTTTCTCTTCTACAGTATAATCTCTCACATGTGACTTTCATATATTTTATGAGTAGATTTATTTTTTGTTGGTGGTATGATGCCTGGCTCCTTAACGGTCACCCAATAATATTTTTGATAAGCTAATATGAAAAACTTAATGGATAGTGAAGAGTGTGATAGCTATCATGAAGGTGTAAGAGTAGATTAAAAGGAAATATTTAAAAAGAAAACTATTAGAACATCTGTTTTAGTTTCATAGAATCATAACACTACAGTCAATCATGGGCTTTTAAATAATATTTCTCCCCAAAAACAGATATTTAAGACAAGGACTTAGTAAAAAAAAAAAAAAAGTTTATGACAGGAATACTGGAAATATCAGAAACATCAGATAGATTTTTGTGTTTCTCAGGAACCTATCCTTGATTTAAAGAATGAACAATTTCTCAGGGGGGGAAAAAAAGAAAATGAAGAGGGTATGTGTCCCTTTACTTTTTCTAGGAAAACAGAAAAGAAAATTTAAATTAAGTACCAAGAAATGAAAATCTGGAGCAAGCCAATTTGCCTCGGGGGTAAAATGAGTAGTGAGAGGAGATAGGAGACTTCCCTTGCCTTGGCTGTAGACCTACAGGTTCTTCAAGAGGATACAGTCTAAATTTAAATGGGAAATGCCCTATGATTAAATGTGGACAACAATGTAACTTTTTCAAAATGATGCACAGGTAGGCCCTTTAGTCCAAATTTATAGCTTTTGTATTGTTAGAATTTCTTCTTTTGTTCCAAGGCTTGTTTTTATACTGCCTTTGCACCATGATCTGTTCAATTCTTCACTTGGGTTCTGATTCAAGATTGAAGTGCTATGCTTGGCATTTGACCTCAATGGAAAAATAATTCTCTCCAAAAGCAAAGTGGATAGTCATCCTCCAGTTTTCTTAGCTATTAAGTTACATATTGTACAGATCTCCAGTGTTAGCACCCAGATTTCTAGACTGAACGACAACAAAGAGCAGTTGATAGGGCTCTATGCCAAGAAGAATGACAGCTCCCAAACATCTGGGCCCTTGCCAACTTGTGTACTACATCATATTATTTTGCTGGCAGAAGAGTAAAGTGAATGACAACTCAAAGGAACAAAAATTGGAGGCTGTCAGGACTAAAGAAAGATCCAATATCATGGAGCTATGTGCCAAATTTGACGCCAACAGGGAATGCTGAGGTCACATTCCAGGTGTCTTGGTCTGTGTCAGACAACTTCAATAAGAGCCAGGGGTCTAAAATGTTCCTTAATTGTGTGCCAGAAATTTTAACTCCAAAGAAGAAGTACAGAGGAGGGAAAGACCTTTTGAACAGAGCTAACTACTAAATGCTAATTCATGGACAGAATGCCAAGGTTTGCATGTGTAACCATAGGCCACCATCTTTCTATTTGATAACACAGATCTGAATTTTCACACCCAGCTTAGGGCTCTTGGCCAGGGCTCAGTATGAAAGAGACAGGATAATGACAATGGGCCCTGATTATGGGGGAATATCTGAGTGAGTATAACTCCCTGGAGGTGTATGCTTGAAGAACATAAACTGAAAAATTGAATATTGAGACTCATAGTTGTCAGAGTTTGTTCCCCAAACACTGCATGCTCCTGCTTAGTTTTATAATAAATACCAATTACTCAGTAGGAGAGAAGAGAGTCAATGTTCAGCACCAGACATCTGGTTTTGAAAACAGCTTTGCTGGGGAGAATACAACCTGCAAAAAGGAATCTATACAGCCTGCATCCTCCAGTGAAGAAGCAGCCTTGCATCCAGAAAAAGATTCACTTTGCTATTTTAATTTTATACTTATATTGTTGTGCAAAATACTTTTGCCTATATAATTTACTTACTTTTAGTTACTGATAGCCATTGGCCCTCTACAATGTGAAGAGCATCTAAAATTAGCAAAGGGTTTAGAGAAATTGAGCATCACACAAAACAAAATGTGTGGAGCATAAAGGCTAGGTCCTACTGCATCTCTGTCAATAAGATTGTTGATTTGTGACCTCACGTGAAGAAGAATGACTGTCTAATAAATTTTAGGATGGTTGGCTTTAGACTAGTGAGTTAGAATTAAATCATCTCCAAGAGCTTGATAACTCTTAACACCTGATATCAACTCAGACTGATACCTGAGATACAGATTTGTGGCCTCCTGTTCAAGTTTTCATTTCTCTCAGGATACGGCTACTATTAAGGAATAGAACATTGCAAATGAGTCTTGGAAATTTCCCTATGCGGACTTTGGAGGAGGGCTAACAAGGACTTTGAATTTTTTCATTTCTCTGGATAAGACATAAAAGTTTTAAAAATATTACAAAAAAGTAGTAGGAGACCTTGTCTCTCCTCTACCTCTATAAATTCCACTTAGCAAGAAAACCCTGAAAATGGCAGGAGAATGTCCCCAACTCATCCATTGCATGCATAAGCTAACCTGATGGAGGATCCAAGAACATGCAAAGAATAATAAAAGTCCATCTCAGTCCTGTAGTCCACCCATAATAAATCCAGGAGACAAAGACATACAAGAAATGGATATTACACAACTGAAGTCTCTGAAATGATAGCAACTGAAGTAAAGAAACAAGTCCATCAGTCTGTAGAAGAAATTAGGGCAGAAATAATTTCTCAGATCCAAAAAGGACAACAATCATGACAGAATTGCTCAGCACAGCTAAAGAAGACATAGATTAAAAAAAAAAAAAAAAGAGGAGAATAGAAAAATGATGGAAGCACTGTGTGAACAGCACAGGAATGCATTAGAATGCATGAAACAGATTCAGACAGATATCCAGGATATTAAGAACTTCATTGAAAGATGTCAAAACCACTTGAATAAAACTGAAGATAGACTTTCAGACCTCGAAAAGTGTTGTAGCTAAATAATATGAAATAAAAGATCTCTTAAAACTAACAAGGAACCAGAAAATATCAATTCAGCAAATACAAGATGATGCAAAAAATAATATAAGAATAATAGATGTCAGTGAAGCTGTGGGAGATATCACAAATGGCACAAAAAGACTATTTTCAGAAGTACCAGCAGAAAATATTCCAAACACGAGAAAAGAAACTGACATGCAAATAAGCAAGGTGTATAGAAACCCACACAACCATAATCACACTAAATCTATACCTAGACACATAATAATGAAGATCACAGAAATTCAGCAAAAGAATAGAACATTAAAAGCTGCTAGAGGGAAGAAATTGATTACCTATAATGGAAAACCCATCAGAATCATGGTAGATTTCTCAACACAAACTACCAAATCAAGAAGAGCTTGGAGTGAGATATTTGAAGTCCTGAAAGAAAATAACTTCCAACCCAGATTGATCTATCCTGAAAAACTATCAATCAAATTCAATGGCAAAATAAGATCCTTCCATGACAAAGAAGAATTGAAGAAATTCATGACCACCAAACCAAACCTACAAAGAGAATTGACAGATATTCTACAAAGAGACAGAAGTGACCACAGCTTCAAGAACAACAGAAAGGATTCACCAACAAAGCAAGTAATTAAGAAAAGTGAAAAACTATAGAACCTATAATAGGAAGATAATATGACAAAGATAAGCCAATATGTATGTTATAACTGGTACATATCCAATATGTATCAGTTATAACTGATACATATCAGTTTACATTACATTAAATTTACATCAATGTAAATGACCTCAATTTACCAATAAAAAGAAAGACTAGGAGAGTGGATTAAGAAACAAAATCCAACAATATGTTGCACACAAGACATATTTCAATAAAAAGTAAATTCACAGACGAAAAGTCAAAGGATGGAAAACAATCCTCCATGACACAGGAAATCAGAAAAAAGTAGGGTTAGCTGTCTGGTTACTGACAATATTAACTTCAAACCAAAAACAATCCAAAGACATAAAGAAGGGCAAAAATTACTGCAAAGCCTAGAGCATTTCAGAAGATCATCAATACCTACTTCCCAAATCTTTACTCTCATAGGATGTAAAACACAAAGGAAATGGACAATTTCCTAGATGTTTATGAAATGCCAAAGCTAAGTCAAGAAGATATATAAAGTTTGAATGACCCAATAACAAGATAAGAAATTAAAAATGTAATGAAAAACCAATAAAGAAAAGCCTAGGTCTGGATGGATTCACAGTAGAATTCTACAAGAAATTTAGAGAAGACTTGATGCCAGATTTTCTCAAACTCTCCAATTAAATTTAAAGTGAAGAAATTCTCCCAAACTCATTTATGTAGGCAGGTATTACTCTGATTCCAAAACCAGAGAAAGATCCAACTAAAACAATGAAATACAGCCAATCTTTCTGATAAACCTGGATGCAAAAATCCTCAATAAAATACTAGCAAGCAGAATGCAGCAAATCATCAAGGAGCTTATGCATAATGATCAAGTGGGATTCATTCCAGAAATGCAAGGATGGCTGAACATGCAGAAACCCATAAATGTAATACATTGCATCAATAGAACCAAGGAAAAAAAATACATGTTAATCTCTGTAGATACATGAACTGTTTTTAACAAAGTTAAATGTAAAACACATGATAAAAATCCTACAGAGAATTGGAAAAGATGGTCTATATCCAAACTTGATAAAAACCACCTATGAAAAACCAACACTTAACATCATACTGCCAAAGGCTAAAACTAGGCCTATGCCTATCATCATGCATAAAGATACAGACACAATAAATTTAATATTTTAAATATTAAAACAGAAACACAAAATCTTCTGGAGGAAAATGTAGAAAGAAATTTTAAAGACATAAGGGTAGGTAGAGAGCTCATGAACCAAAACCAAACTGCACAGGAAATACTTCAAAGAACAAACTGGGATCCGATCTTTCTTAAAGATTCTGCACCACAAAGCAAATCTACAACAGAGTAAAAGGAAAACGAATACACTGGGAAGAAACTATAGCCCACTGTTCCTCCAACAAAGGCCTTCTATCTAGAACATGCAAATAATAATAAAAAGGCCCCCCAAATTGAAAAAAACCCAATCCAAAAATAGGCATCTGGAATGAATACACACTTCTTAGGAAAGAAATGCAAATGGCAAATAAATATATGAAAAAATGTTCAACATCATTGGTCATTTGACGATTGCAACTTATAATAACACTTAGATGTCATTTCACCCCAGAAAGAATGGCTAATTCTGGAGAGGCTATGGAGAAAAAAGAACCATTCTGCACTGTTAGTGGGAATGCAGACTGGTACAACAACTATTTAATTCAGTGTTGAGATTCTTTAAAAATGTAGGATTGGAGATACCATTTAAGCCAGCTATTCCCCTCCTGAGTATTTTTCGAGAACTGAAACCTCATATCACAGTGATATATGTGCATGCATGTTTATAGCAGTGAAATTTGTCATAGCTAAATCCTGAAAAAATTCAGATGCACATAAACTGAAGAATCAATAAGGAAGATGTGGTATTTGTACACAGTGGAGGATTATTCAGCTACAAAAGAGCATAAATTTGAATTTTTTTGTCAGTAGATGATGAAACTAGAGAATGCACTCTTGAGTGAAATAGATCAGACTTCTATGTGTGAATGTCATGTTGTCTCCTTAGTATGAGAGCCTGAAACAGAAAAATAAATCTTATGGGTACAAAATACACTGGTAAAAGGAAATGAACTTACTGAAAAGGAAAGATTTATTACTTGGAGGAGAAAAATAGGTGAAGGAGTGGGGAAAGAGAGATTTATCTATATATGTAAGCAGGATTGTTTGGACAACTCTACTGTTACAGTTTGTGTCCAGTTGTCCCCCACAAGGCCTCATGCAGTAATGAGGGGTGGACTTCTAGAGTTTGAGATTAACTCATTACCCACTGGAACTATGGATGATCCACTGGGATTATATGTCATAGTACTGCTGGGATTATGGATGTGTGTACCTTTTCCAACCTGGGGTAGAGAGCCTGAGTGCAATATAACAGAGGTAAGAGAAACAGACTCTGTCTCTCTCTCTCTGTCTCTCTATTTGTCTTTGTCTCTGTCTCTGTCTCTGTCTCTGTCTCTCTCTCTCTCTCTCTCTCTCTCTCTCTCTCTCTCTCTCTCTCCCTATTGCTGTTGTTGTCATTGTTATTTTTCTGCTACCGTGAACTGCTGCTTTCTGTCCTGTGCCACTCAGCCTTGGAGCCAGCTGAGTATAGCCTGAAAGTTCCACTAACTGAACTAAATAAACCTTTCCTTTCTTCATGTTGGGTGTCAGGTGTTTGTCCCAGCAACAAAAAAAGAGTAACCAAGTACAATTTGGTATAGAAAAGTGGGGTCCTTGCTGTGGCTAAACCTGACCATGTGGATTACAAATTTATGTGAATGGCTTATGGAAGGAGATAGGAAAGGCTTAAAGAGGTTGTCTACTTAGGAAGAGCTAGAACAGCTTTGGCTGTTCTGTAGAGGAAATTAGGGCCAGAGCTCAGACCTGAAGATTTTCTGGAAGCCTGCCTATAAATTTCAGGATGGGGAGGTTTCTGCTGGGAAGATGGATCACATTGGTTGTTGGACTCCAGATGATTTGTGGAGTCATCCACAAATCTGAAAGTCTGTCAAAATTTTGCTCATGCCCAGAGACTTTGCCTAAGACTGAGATTAAGCATGGTGGACTGATTAATCTTTCAAAAGATATTTCAAAGCAGTGAAATGTTGGGGCAGTATCATGGTTGTCATTGGGGGCTTTTAGCCAAATTTAAGTTGAGAATCAGGTTCAAAGTGTGCAGTAAGATGATTTAAAATATTATGAGTTTGGCCAGAAAGGAAGCACCAGGAAAGCTATGAACTGCCAAGATGGAGCTGAAAGGATCTTCATTGCAGCGAAGGAACCAGAGAATTACAAAGATGGCCTGAGGGCATCACAGGAAGTGGCAAGTCTCCACCCTTTGCAGCCTCAAAATTGCAAGGGAGAGAAACCTAGCCATGAGAAGAAAATCACAGAGCCCAATGTTCCAGAATAGCAGCAGCAGCCAAACCAGGCTCCAAAATGGCGCCAGCATGGAGATTTGTTCCTTGGAATCAAGGTCTGAGTGTTCATCAGTCCAGGCACTTGACCCCTATAACCAAGAGAGAAGGAAGCCTGGCTACTGCTCCAGTTGGCAGCAGACTGTGGCATCATCTACGTGACACTGGGTTTAGGCGCATTCAGAATGCAGAAGTTGTGAGGTTAAGATGGCTTCCACCTTAATTTCAGAAGAAGGTCTGGGATGCCAGACAGGGTGCCCCTGAGAAGCAGAGAGTGAGAAGCCAATTCACTGGAAACCCCAGAAGTTTTGAATAGCCAGAAATGTGGATCATCAAAGGGAAACTGCAAAGAGCAAACAAAGCTGGCCTAAGAGTGAAGCCATAGGAGCTACCACCAAGAGTGTGATAGGGGCAGAGCCGCATGAGGCCTTTGGAGCTAACAACTCAGAGCAGATTGCTTCGGATATTCCAGTTGGAACTATGGGATTTAATGTTTGCCCTACTGGATTTTGGACTTGTGATGGTCCTAGTGTCTTTTATTCCCCTGTTGTTTACAACTTTTGGAATGGTAATGTTTATTTTGTGCCTTTGAATATTGGATATGTTTAACTTTTCTTTTGTACAAGATCTCACAGCTAAGAGTTTGCCTTGGATCTCACAGGAGACTTGAAATTTGGACTATTCAGTGATGCTGAAACTGTTGAGACTTTGAAAACTCTTAGAGATGGACTAAAATGTCTTGTGCAGAAAGGGATATAACTGAGACTTTGGGCATCCAGGGGCAGAATATTATTGTGTCAATTGTTCCCCCAAAACTTCATGCAGTCATGGGGTGAGGATTTCTAGAGTTTGAGATTAACTCATGACCCATTGGGATTATAGGTGTATGTACATTCCCAAACCTGGGGCAGAGAGCCTGAATGCAATATAAGAGAGATAAGAGAGACAGACTCTCTCTGTTGCTGTTGTTGCCATTGTTGCTGTTCTGTGGCCATGAGTTGCTGCTTTCTGCCCTGTGCCACTCAGCCTTAGAGCCAGCCAAGTATGGACTAAAGCCTCCAGTAATTGTAACCTAAATAAACCTTTCTTTCCTTCACTTTGGGTGTCAGTTATTTGTCCAAGCAATGAGAGAAGAGTAACTGAGACATCTACTGTGCATTTCTACTGGTTTATGGAAAGAAGCAGTTAATACTTTAATTTGTTTCACTCCCTTTATATCTTACACATTTTTCTTTTTTCTTTCTTCTTCCAATTTTATGTGCATATATCTGTTAATATGAATAAGTGGTTGGACAATAACACTATGTATTACAACAAATACTGTAAAATTCATATTACTTTAAATGAAAATCTGTATCACTTATAATTTTTTTCAGTTTTATTTCTAATTTGTACTCTCTTTAAAAAAAACTATATTCAAATCCCCTCCGGATTTACTTTGAAAACATGTACAGTGCTTTGTAGCACTCTTGTCAGTGTCAGCCATCTGGATGAGTCACAGCTATTACTTGACCGTTTGCTCTCTGTAAAAGTCCAAGAAAATGTTTTGTCTTTAGGTGACTCTCCTTAGGTACATTGTGTATCTTCAGTCCTTTTCCTCTGTAGCCTCACAATCGCCACTGACCTTGGAAGATACAAATGTTCCACGTTTTGTTATACAGATCTTGCTTTAACTTGCCCTTAACCACCCAGCTGAAAAGTTTAACCATGAGGCATAAAACATAAAGCTAGATTAGTATGCTGAGCTGTAAAAGGCTTAAATCAACAGCTTCTATCGTTGCATTTTTGCCAGTAACCCACTGCAATTAAGGGACATTGGATTATGTATACAACTACTTTCTCTTAGTTCAGTGAGAACAAATTTTTTTTGTACAAATAATGATTTGAAAAATTATCATGTCTACACCTTGTGCTCTGTATAACTACTGGGAGGACAACAATATGCATTTTATCAAATACTGGAAATGTAAATGTACTACTAACATGTTTTGAAACTGTCACATTGTTATTTCTTATTGAATGCAATAAAAAATAAAATTTAAAAATTATATTGATATAAAAATTATCCCAGTCCTATTATACAAGAGAAGTCTATTAATACTAGTAATCTAATAAAAATATAATACTAGTATGTGTAGTAATATACTAATAATTAATAATGGTGTATATATTCCCAGAATTTTTCTAAGTATCTTTCTATCTGATCAAAACTACATTTAATTCTGCTCATAACCCAATATGTTCTAAACACTTTTTCTCATAACATACTTGCCTGATAACTCATACATTAAATGTGCCATAATTTGAATATTTGGTTTTGTAACTAGGATAGTAATATTATAATAAACTTAATACGAATCTCTTCGAATATCTGTGATTACTTCTTTAGATTTAAGTCCATAAAATAGAATTTCTCATTCAAAAAAATATGTATTTCAAAATTCTAAGATATTTTGCAAAATGGCCAACATAGAATATTATGTTTTTGTTCCTATATGGACAATATAATAAGTTAGTTTCCCCCTTTTCCTGGAGAATCTAGGAGATGAAAATTCACATTCTTATTTATTCTAATTTGTATATCATTACCAGTGATGTTGGCAATCCCTTCAGGTTCACCAGCCATTTCTTTTTTCTATTGCTCACTTGGGTTTTTTTTTTTTTTTTAATCTCTCTGGAATTATGCAAGGAATTAAAAATGAGAAGAAAGAATGGTAACATCAAGCTTTTTTCTTAATGATCTTTCTATTGGCTTTTCTCTTTTTCATATTGACAAGTAGTAAACATAAATATCAGTGCTTGAACATTGCAACAACAGTTATGGCTCACTGAATAGAGGGTCCAGGAATGGTGAGTCTGGAGGGAAAGAAAGAACAAAGAAGGGAAAAAAGAAGAAGGAGGAGGAGGAGAAAAGGGGGAGCAGAGTTAGGATAAAGAGAGAAGGGGAGGGAGAAGGGGAAGGAAGAGATAGAGAAAGGAAGTGAGAAGAAAGAATGAAAACAGACAGAAATGAATGAAAGACAGACAGACAGAAGAGAAAGTAGATGCAAAGCAGTAGTGCTTCGGATACAAAGGTAGAAATTGAAAACTAAAATCAAATTTATTACCACTTAGATTAGGGAGTCTTGGGGATTAATGTTGATTGGAGGAATACGTAGGTCCAGAAAAAGAATACACAGAGGTAGAACCAAGAAGGCTGGGCAACCTGTTACTGCATCAGGGGATTTCACGGTTGACCTTTTTCAACCGAAACTCAAAAAATGTCCCTGAAAAAAAAAAGGCCAAAAGTTCAAATTTCTTATCATACAATTTGACAGCAGCAGACAGTTCACATTGGACTGCAAGTGTAAGCACCATGGAACCAAAAAGAAAGTAAATCCTTAGATCAACATTCATTCACTTGCTTTAATCTCAAACACTGTGGGATATTGGACATATACAGAATAATAGAGAAATGATTCTTTCTCCCAAGAAACTTTAATCTAGAAATAGTATCAGACATTAGAAAAAATAAACAATCAAGGGAAAAGACAGACGTATTGGTGTCTGGCCATGAAAGCTGTGTGTGCCTACAATAAAAACTCAATTGTTTTTAAACTTTAACTTGTGTGACATGAAGCTTGTCTCAATACTAATAACCATGGGGCAGTTAGAAACATGACTCTTTCAATACATAATTCAAAAGTGTCCCTTAATGCAGAACTTCCCAGGCTCCATTTGCTTTCTAATTAGGGCAAATATCAATCAGATTCCACACTCAGCCCCATACTTTACTGGAACTCATCTTTCTCAGGGGCAGCAAATCCCTGGGGCTTCCCAGTCCAGACTTGGTCCCCACTTGGGTTCCTGATGTGCTCTTGTGTTAGTAGATTTCAGACAAGACAACTTAAAACTCATACTTTGAGTCAAAAGTCTCACCTCCATACTGAAACTCCAATTTTAGAGATTATTAATAGTTTGAACTTTAATGGGGAATGTTTTAAAATTTCATCCTTTCTTTCCTGGGATCTCTTTGGCTCTTTTACAAACCCTTGCTCAGCTATGAGTTCATGTTCTTGGATTCTCAAGAACAGAGTGAATCAAAATATATTCCAACTGGACATGGTCAGGGCACACCTGTAATCTCAGCACTCTGGGAGGTTGAAGAGGGAGAGTTATAAATTCAAACGAGCTTAGGCAATTTAGCTACTAGTGAAACACTGTTTCAAAGTTTTGGTTTTGTTTTTTAAAGTGAATTAGTTGCAAGACCCTTGTTCAATCTTTTGTACTGCCAAGAAAAAAAAGCAGGAGGAGGAGGAAGAGAACAAGAAGGAGGGAAGGAGAGCAGAGAAGGGGAAAGAAGGGCAAGGACAGCGAGATGGAGAAGAATAAGGAGGAGGAGAAAAATGAGGGAAAAAAGGAGAAAACAGAAAAACCATTAGATTGTTCCCAATCCCATTCTCAGTCCCATTTTCTATGTTTGGGTTCAACAGAAGTTGACTTGTAGGTTAGGTCAGATTCAATGATTGCAACGAGAGTGAAATAGCACATAGTACCAGGAAACATATGAATGCTTTGCTCAAATATCATGTAGCACAATAATTGTCATATGTATGTCTATTTATGAAAGTTCTCCCAGTTTGCTCTTGAGTAATTCAGTGCTAGTCTTATAGGCTTAAAGAATTAAAGAGCAGATGGCTCCTAAATTTCTTTTTTTAAAGAATTTTTTATTTTATTTATTTATTTTTTTCTTGTTTCAGAACCTTTGTTTGTTTATTCACTCATTTTTATGGCCGGCTCAGCCCGCCCCGAGGGCAGAGCTCGCACAGCATGTGGTGCCGGGGATCGAACTGCGGTCCCTAAAGCTGCCCAAGTTTCCCAAGCAGGCGCTTTAGACCACTGAGCCATCCCGCCAGGCCCCTGGCTCCTAAATTTCTTGACGAATGAATTTATGACAAACACCATGCATTCCTCCCCAAGATCACTTGATGGATGATTGGAATCTCTTTCAAAAGCCACTGATGTGACAAATGACTGAGTGCACTCACAAGAGTGTGACAAAAGTGATTCCACCAAAAGAACTCTCAGTGGCCTATGGCATATTATCCCCTTTTCTTGGCCATAGACCAGTTTCAAAGGTTTGTCTCTTCTTACAGAAGATCCTACCCATCTCCACTTGGATCTATCCTCTTCCTGAGTCAGAACCCTGAAATCCACCACTGCTTCTTTCTCATTTTTTAATTCCACATTGTTTTAATTATTTTAACATGATGAGGTGAGGGTCATGGGGATAAATCAACTGTCAGTTAAATGTCTGCAAGGTCCTGGGTTCAATCCCTGGTACTACTAAATAAATAAATAAATAAATAAATAAATAAATAAATAAATAAATGTCTGCAAGTTTCCAACTTGTTACAATAGCTGGATTTACATACATTGCTAGGTTAATTTTCTCAATGCACACACACAGTGAATGATATTTTCCAAGTAACTTTGGTTGTAAAGTAGAATTTAGGAGAAAAATCACTTAAGAAATAAAAATTTTTTATGTAATGGCAATACTCCACCCACAGCATTCACAATTTTGTGGATTCCAAATGTTTATCTACAGAGAAGCAATGCAATTAAACTGCCTTCCCTGAAAAAGATGGTGTCAGGAGGCAACTAGTCTACTACTAGCCACTAAAACATATGACAGCACTACTTCACAGGCTATCACTGCTGCTTTTCACCCTTAGCACGAGGCCCAGGATTTCCTCAATTCTGAGGACTTATCACAAGCAAATGCTCCAGTGCATGAACAGTGAAGAATCAGGACTGTCATGCCATAATAAGAACATAGATAATAACTTGAAAATAGGTGGGAGACGCCGCGGGTAAGCCCCTGCGCCCCTCTGCCCCGCCTCTGCGTTCCCGCGACTAACTTCCTGTCCCAGCCCAGCCCAAACCCCACCACTGGGAGCTGAGCCCGCGCACCAGCTGGGTCAGGATCCTTGGCCTGCCTTCCCTTTACCCGCCCAAGTAGGGGAACAACTACACAAAAGTACAAAGGAGAACAGAACAGAAATAATCTCTGTATTAGAGAGAGAAAGGATAACCATAATGACAGACTTCAATACTATTAAAGAAGACATCGATAAAAAATTAGAGGAGAATAGAAAAATGATGGACTCCCTGAAGGAGCAATATAGGAAAAACATAGATAGCATGAAACAGTTTCAAAGAGATATACAAGAAAATAAAACCTCGATCACAAGTTGGCAGAGACGAATGAACGAAAATGAAGATAGAGTTTCCAACCTGGAAGACACAGTTGCAGCCAGTGAAAGAGTAAGAAAGGA
>PVJA010015576.1:5266-34306 GCA_004027025.1 Myocastor coypus
AAAAAAAAAAAAAAAAAAAAAAAAAAAATCCTTGTAGGGGCCATAGGGTCTGGCTGGCTCAGCAGACTAAGGCGCCTGCTTAGGCAGAGTGCGGTGGCTGGGATTCAATCCTTGGAGTGATGTGGTGGCGCACGCCTGTAATCGCAGCACTCGGGAGGCTGAGACAGGAGGATTGGTGCGAGCTCGAGACCAGCCTGGGCTACAAAAGTGAGCTCAGGACCAGCCTCAACTGCATAGTGAGACCCTGTCTCAAAAAAGACAAAAAAAAAAAAAAATCCTTGGAGTGTTATGCCAGCCCCACCAGTGGGGCACTCTCAGTGAGGTAGCACACACCTATAATCCTAACACTTTGAGAGGCTGAAAACAGGAGCATCACTCTAAGTCCAGTCTGTGTAGTGAGACCCTGTAGACCCTGTCTGAAATACAGAAAAGAAAAAAAAAAAAGACTCAGTTGAGAAAAGCTGGAGAGATAGCTCAGTGGTACAAGTCCCTGCCTGGAAAACACAAGGTCCTGAGTTCAAACACCGATACCAAAAAAAAGCCTTAAAGACTGGGTAGAGGGAAATGCCTCCAGAACTTGACTGTTGGGCAGATGTGCCAATATCTGTGCCTTTGTAAATGGGTAGCAGCCTCCAGGTCTGGCAATGGTACCACAGTTTTTCCTGCGGAATTTAAGACAGTTTGCATTTCCTAGAAGAGGCTTTTCTCTTGAAATAGAGGTTAAATCTTTAAAAGCTTATTATGCCTCCATTTGTCTGATGTTTTAATTTCTTACTTCTTCAGAGACTAGGAATTGAAAAAACTGACCCCACCACACTGACAGATGAAGAGATCAACAAATTTGCAAGACTGGATATTGATCCAGAAACCATTACATGGCAAAGAGGTACCAGAGCAGGACTCCTGCCCCATGGGTCTTAGGTACTCTGTACACCCCACCCTCCAGGAGAGTTACTCGCATGTGCAGTCCAGACGCTCGTGGGTGGGTACTTTGACGATCAAGGCGTGACCAAGATGGTGATATCACTTGTCTGTCTTGCTGCCTCTGTCCATGTCCCCCGTACTGGCTATCATCAGTTTCTCTTTGTTGGAAGGCTTGAACATTGTGCTGTCTCTTCAGTGTTGATTGAAGTGAAGGTGGTTGCAAGGAAGTTCACGCATAAACCAAAAATAACATTTTTCAAGTTTCATTTTATGCAAAAAGTTTTGGTGTCATAAAGTAGAGAAATTATGTTTAATCACTTCTTGAATCATGCGTGCCCTTTGTTCTCAGAACTTTAGTCTGGCACCAGCGAGTTGCTGCAGCTTTCCTAATCTTCTATACCTCATTTTGTTGAAGTCTCTTGTAACAGATTAGGTAGCCTTCAAAGTTCGGGTGCATCACATTTTCCTGAGTGAGCTGCCTGGCTTCACCACCATATGTTGCTTTTCTTTATGTCCAATTAGCATGGCTTAAAATTTTATTTTTTACCAACAGTGCATCCATCTAATTTATGTTGAGAAAATGTCATCATTGGATAGAACACAGCTGATGGCCAGGATATTGGCTGCTCTCGTTATTTTTATTGGCATGGCAACTGTTAATATCTAAAACCACACCGGTATTTTTCCCTTTGCCTCAGCAGCTTTAAATAAATGATATAATATTTTCTAAGTAATAAGCTAAAAATCTACTTTGAGAATTTAGTGTCTCATCAACTTTTCCTTTGCTTTGTGTCTAATTCATGCTCTCCAGAAAAGTAAGGGCAGACCCGCCACCTCCCACCAGCCCTGTCTCCCCAAAGAAGGGTCACATCTATTGGCTGGCTGTATTATACAGAAAAGGCATAATTATAAGAACTATATACTGTAGTCTTTGAAAAATAAGAATTGGCTCCAGTGATATTATATCCTTCACTTATGGGAATTTGCATAAGTATGTGTGTCTGAGTGCTATAGGATATTCTCTTTTGGTGTTTAAATTATTATAGTACTGGAGCTGGGGACTGAGGATTGCACCAAACCCGTTTGCTAGGCATGTGCTTCACCACCATGGCGTGCTAGCCTATCTTGTGTGAGGCCCTGGGTTTGGTCCCTAGTACTGTGTGTAGTGGGAAGGTATTCTCTTTGACCTCTTTAGGTTATTGGTTTTGTGGGGGTGGTACCAGGAATCAAACTCAGGACCCTGTGCCTGCCAGCCAGAGGTTGCGCTGCTCCGCTACATTCCTGCCCTAGAATATTGATTTATCCTGATTGTTGGCTTTGTTTTTGTCTGTCTGTTTGTTGTAGGGGTAGTGGTCCTTTAGATTCTGTTGTTGCCCAGCGTGTCACACTGAGAGGGGAGCTCCTGCCTCCCTTCTGTACTCACACTGCTCTCCAAATACTGTTTCTAATGCCAGATGTCTGGGGTTTTTTTCTCCAAGAACAGTTCAGCTCAGTTCTGTGGCAGGTACTGACTGGGTATTCTGTGAAGAAACCCAAGTCTCACTGTCTGGAGCGGACACAGTGGTTCAGGGGTTGAACATGATAAGACTCCAAGTGCTCCAGATGTCAGGCCCAGTCACCTTTGGTTGTGATGAAAATTACAGCTAAAGATCAGCTACACAGAAAGTGTGCACAGGGTGTGTGACCCCGTGGCTTATTTTCACCAGCTTGGCAGCTCACCAAATCTCCCTTCCCTTATCTCCTTCCTGGGGTTGTCAACGGCGCTGAAACTTCTAGCTCTCTAATCCCTCGGTTGCTCTGTTGACTAGAGCTCCTCTCCAGACTACCAAGGGACCTACACCACTTCATTAGTGTAATTTCAAGTGTACTCAAATGGGGTTTATTCTGAGGTGCGTGACACTTCTGTGACCCTTAAACTTCCACATACTCACAGGAGCCCTGTGACAGGAACCCAAAATTGAGTGATAGCCTGAAATGTTAACCAGGGTAGTCCTGGAGGTGGGATTAGTGTTGGGCACTTGGTGTTTGCCACGTTTTCAGCGCTAGATAATTGGATGGCTGTTTGGTCATCAGAATAGAATGCTGGAAAGGCCTGGCCTATTGTACATTGGTGGCTTCCTCGGGTGTGAGGTCAGTGAGGCACTCCAGCCTACCTCCCACTGCCCCTGCCACCTCAGTACAAGACCACACACTTTGGCCTTTGAAAAGTAGGGTGTTCTTTTTGGTTTTTTATGGCATAGAATATACTTTAAAATAGGTTCTAGCCGGGCGTGGTGGCTCACGCCTGTAATCCTAGCACTCGGGAGGCTGAGACAGGAGGATTGGTACAAGTTCGAGACCAGCCTGAGCTACAAAAGTGAGCTCAAGGCCAGCCTCAACTGCATAGCGAGACCCTGTCTCAAAAAGACAAAAAAAAAAAAAAAAAAAAAAAATAGGTTCTAGATTTCTAGTTCATTGTTGGGATTCTCTAGAATAAAGTCCAGCCTTTCCACATTTCTTTGTTTAAATGACTCCTATACATTTATGGTATGTGAACATCATTTTTAAATCCGTAATCTAGCTTTGCCATCAACTAATATTTGAAGTCAAATTATTAGCAAGCTTTAAACTAGAATTCTTGCTGCAATACTTTGTGGCTTTATGGGCTTTTTTATACTAAAAACTATTGTTTCAGAACTTTTGTTTGTTTATTTATTTTTATGGCTGGCTTAGCCTGCCCTGAGGACAGGGCTGGCGCAGCATGTGGTGCCGGGGATCGAACCGCAGTCTCTGCAGCCGCCCAAGCTTTCCTAAGCAGGCGCTTTAGACCACTGAACCATCCTGCCGGGCCCCTATACTAAAAACTATTGTGTATCTTCCCCTGCATTGTAGTGTTGGACACCAATGACCGGTTCCTGAGGAAGATCACGATCGGGCAGTCTCCAACAGAGAAGGGCCACACGCGCACGGTAACTGTCTGCCTCTGTGCACAGCACGGGTCTGTGTGAGCCCAAGCCCCTCCTCCTCCGTCCTCTCCCAAACGACTGCTATTGCCAGGTGTTGTTCTGCCTTCTCCCTTTTAAAATGGAAGTGAGTGGGCGTGGTACTGAGCACTCCTGACAGCTTTTGCAGTAAATCCCATGTGTCACCTGTGTTCCTCCTCAGCCTTTCTCTCTGGAGGTGGAGAGCCTCAAGTGAAGAGTGTTGCACATAAATTGATGGAAATTGCTTTTCTTTTGTGATCATTTGGTGGTATATCCCTTCAATGTAAGCACTTCCATGCTGTCCCTTGTATGTTAGGAAAATCATAAACTCAGTTCCACCCAGCCTACATGAGGATAAGGTAGTTTACTGGTCATACTGGAACATTTACTTTTAAAAATTGACTAAGGAAGGCCTTAGAATAGTTACTCATCTTGGTTGTAGAGGATTATTGGCATCGGTTCCTCATGTAGCGCTCTGCTGCTGTGCTCTCGGAAGCTGTTAGCCTAGGCCCTTGATGTCCCAGAGGATGACTGGCGTGGTTCCCACTTGCATTCTAACTCAGAGGTTCTGTTCCTGCCTTCTGTGGCCCAGGCTCAGTTTGACATCTCCGTGGCCAGTGAAATCATGGCCGTGCTGGCTCTGACCACTTCTCTGGAGGACATGAGAGAGAGACTGGGCAAAATGGTGGTAGCCTCCAGCAAGCAAGGGGAGCCCATCAGGGCCGAAGATCTGGTGAGTACCCCCACAGACACCCAGGGCATGCTACTGACACTGCCCTGCAGTTACTGATTGCAGAAATTATTGTCTACTTAAGATGTTGGAATCAACTCACCAATTCTGCCCAGTTTTGCTAATCATAGACTAATGGAAGTCTATAAAGTACTGGGCAGCGATTCTAACTCTGTGCTCCAGATGGCAAAGGAGTCAACATCCTCACGTGTCTCACGAGCCCATGTGCGCCTCGAGTGTGTGGAGCACCTCAAAGTGCGAGTGAGCCTCTTGGGGCAGAGTTTGCGTTCCGCCCAAGCCTCCTCATGGCATAACACTTCTTGCCTGGGGCCCTCTTATCATTGGACATGTTGGTGTCACACTCATGCTGACGCCACAGTTGGGATGACATGTGAGCCAGTCGCTGATGGTCCTGCCCCGCTGGCTGTCCATGTCAACGTGATAGCTGAGCTCTCTGCATGGTAATAGGAGGCTTAAAGAAAGAATTCTTATAGATTGAGTTTTTTCAAAACCTGTCTGTGTTGACACATACTAAAATAGTTGACCTGTGATAGTGGTACGGCAGATGAGTTTAGAAAAGGGAGAAAAGGTGATCAACTTTCTCTTTTACAGTTAATATGTGTTTTAAATTTTAACACCCCAGCCCTTAAATTTAAAAGCTCGCTAATACTGAATGTAAGTGGGAACCACTGCTTTATCTAACTTTGTCATAGGTTTGTTCTGCTATGATTTGGTGGCTTCAGAGAGGAGCCTGTTATTTAAGAGTTACTGAATTTCAGGGTAATAGTTCAGTTTTGGTTTTGGGAAACATAGAATTTAGGTTGTGCTCACCTCTGGCCAGATACCAAAGTTACAGATAGTGGCTTTGTCTAACTACTAGCATTTCTAGTGCTGTAAACTAGTCAGGGTGGATTCCCATATCAGCCAGGAGATTGAGACGATTATGGAATTATGTGGTTTTTGTCAGAAGTTATGTGAACGTTAAGCGGATGCCCCTGCTCTTGCGTTGCAGGGGGTGAGCGGCGCGCTGACCGTGCTGATGAAGGACGCCATCAAGCCCAACCTGATGCAGACGTTAGAGGTGAGGAGAGCGAGCCCGCCTGCTGGGGGCTCGCCGCACTCAGAATTCCGTGCGTGCGAAGTGCGCCATCCCTGGGCAGTCAGACCTCTCTTCTCAGTTGTTCTTACAGCTGTGATGGGAACAGCACTGAAATATCAAAGAGGAGCCTCTGTCTTTTCCCTCTGGAAAGGTTTCTTTCCAGTTGTAGCTAAATCCCATGCCCCTGCTGTGGGATTGCATTTGGAAGCAGGGTGACATTTGCGCTCACGATGTCCTCGCCTCAATAGGGCACTCCGGTGTTTGTCCACGCCGGCCCATTCGCCAACATCGCTCATGGGAACTCCTCCATCATCGCAGACCGCATCGCACTCAAGCTTGTGGGCCCTGAGGGCTTTGTCGGTGGGTGTCGCTTTGTTCCCCACCCCAGAGACTGCACTGTTAACCTCAGAGCAGTCAGAGTGGCATTTTTACAGTTGCCCCTTCCTTTCCTTACAGTGACTGAAGCTGGATTCGGAGCAGACATTGGAATGGAAAAGTTTTTCAACATCAAGTGCCGTTATTCTGGCCTCTGCCCCCACGTGGTGGTGCTTGTCGCCACCGTGAGGGCTCTGAAAATGCACGGAGGTGGGCCCACGGTGAGGAGCCAAGGCGGGGGGCGCTGCTGGCCACAGCTAACAAACGTTCTGGAGGCTGCAGGACGACTCGCGCCTGTGTCTGTGTTAAGCTGCTCTTGCCCTTGTCATTAATAGCGTGCTAGGAGCAAATAGACAGACAGCTTCTTGCCGTCTGCCTTGTCACTCACAGGCACGTCACTTTAGGAGGGCGAAGTTGGCTGTGTGGCTGCCTTCCTGAGAAAAGCATCTCCCGATATCTACCCTTCAAGGGCATAGCCTTGGCTGTGCTCCCAAGAACTCCCTTGCGTCAGCCTGTTTCCTGTGAGTCTGAATCCGCTTTCCTTCCCAATGTGACGCCAGCAACTGGCCAGCCACTGTACCTGTGTAGCCATGTCGGCTTCTGGGGTGGCTCCTCCTGGCGGAGCTGCATGGACAGTGAAGGAGCAGGCAGAGGTCGCGCTGGCTTCTCCTCAGCTGCAGCCTGAGCCCTGCCTATGTCCTCCTAAGTTCCAGTTGCCCACAAGTTACACTTACTCTCGTATTTAACATCTCATTTTTAGCACCAGCATCTAAAGACTTAGTGCTAAGTGTTCAGAAGTGACTGAAATTAAATCCCTTTCCTTCCTCATGTACCAAATACTTTTTTTTTTAGTGGTTGTGGCCAGTCTTTGTCCCAAGACAGCAGTTCTTTTCTTTTCTTTTCTTTTCTTTTCTTTTCTTTTCTTTTTTTTTTGTCTTTCTGAGACAGGGTCTCACTATGCAGTTCAGGCTGGCCTTGAGCTCACTTTTGTAGCCCAGGCTAGTTTTGAACTCACACCAATCCTCCTGCCTCAGCCTCCCAAGTGCTAGGATTACAGGGGTGCACCACCACACCCAGCTCTTAAACTTTTTTTTGTTTCTTGTGGCACTGGGGATTGAACTCAGGACTAAGCTTTCTTTTTTTTTTTTTGAGGCAGGGTCTCGTTATGCAGTTCAGGTTGGCCTTGAGCTCACTTTCGTAGTCCAGGCTGGTCTCGAACTTGCACCGATCCTCCTGCCTCAGCCTCCCAAGTGCTGGGATTACAGGCTTGCGCCACCACGCCCGGCTTTCAGGACTAAGCTTTCTAGACAATCACTTACTCTACTGAGCTGTCTCCCCAGGCTCCTGACAGCAGCTCTTGACTATTTTGGCTTACAACCTCTTTATGTGCTTAAGAACTATTGAAGACCTACGGAAGGCTTTTGTTTCTGTGCACTGTCACTGCTGCCACTCTATTAGAAATTAGAGCTGATCTGCAGGCCTCGCCCGCCATGCCCCAAGGGCATTGTCAGACAGACTTAAGACCTTGTCAGCCTTGGCCGGGCATGGTGGCGCGGGGCCCCAGCACCTGCACACAGGGAATTCACGGCTCGGGCTCAGACACCCTGCAGGGTCGTCTGCCGGAGCAAGAGCTTTGCTGCTGCTTGGCCCTCTGCTTGGTGGCAGTCCTATACCAAGCAGGGTGTGGGTTGGCGAGCTACATTGGCACAT
Organism: Myocastor coypus; assembly: GCA_004027025.1. NCBI lineage: Eukaryota > Metazoa > Chordata > Mammalia > Rodentia > Myocastoridae > Myocastor > Myocastor coypus. The sequence continues at coordinate 13,068 of PVJA010015576.1, forward strand.
GCTCCAGGCATGGCTGCAGGCCGGTGGCAGCTGCTGCGCCCTACACCCACCTCAGCTTCCTCCCAACTGCTGCGCTTTCCGCTTGCTGGGATACCGGCCCACCTCGGGCGCATCCCTTTCCACCTCTACTCTCATAAGCCTGATCCTCCTTACCCGAAAGGACCCCTGCTCTGAGCACGGCAGCCCTTGTTTTGTGCTGGAGTCCTAAGTCCCTAGGGCGGCACCAGCCTTTCCCTGCCATCCATCCTCCAGGAATGCAGCCTCATGCCCAGTACTTGGCACAAGCACCTTTTGAAGCTAGAATCAACAGTAGAAAATGCACCTAACTTGGTTGCCTTTCTTTCCAGGTGACTGCTGGACTGCCTCTTCCCAAGGCTTACACAGAAGAGGTAACTTAATTAAATCATTTCTCATTACTTAGCCCAGAAAGCACCACATCCTGCATGGACATGTTTCAGCCTGGCCAGTGGAGAGCGGTGGGGAGTGTCTGTGCCCCGGGGTTGCTGCTGGGAGTGCAGCATGCATGTGCCACAGGCCCACACGGGATGCCAGCAGATGGTTGCTCTGGACAAGTGGCTGGTTCTCAATGGGGCACATTCACTGCCTGGGAACATTTTTTTTTTTTTTTTTTCATGTTTCAGAACTTTTGTTTGGTTGTTTATTTATTTATTTTTATGGCCAGCTCAGCCTGCCCTAAGGGTAGGGCTGGCGCAGCATGTGGTGCCTGGGATCAAACCACGGTCCCTGCAGCCGCCTAAGCTTTCCTAAGCAGGTGCTTTAGACCACTGAGCCATCCTGACAGGCCCCCTGCCCGGGAATATTTGGCTTTTTGATTGCTACAGCTAGGAGCGGGGAGTCTGGCACCCAGTGGGGCTGTTCAAGACCCTGTGATGCACAGAACACCCCCACACTGAATTATCTGCTCCAAGTCAGTAATGCTGAGATGCAGAAGCCCCACCCTAGACTAGCAGGAGTCTCGTAGTCTTCTCGGTGGCAGCTGCATGTAGCTGATTGCATTGGTGAGTGAGTCCCAAATGCTTTTGAAAGCAAAAGCAAGAAAGCTTTTAGAAGTAACGTCTTCCTCTGCAGATTTGCATGAAAGAGATGTAGTCAAGATGGAGCAGAATCTTGGTTGTTTTTCCAGAAACATCTTCCAGAAACTGATTTGATGTAGGGCTTCAAGCAGTAGCCCACAAACAGTTGTGAGGTCAAACCTTTTCATACTCACCATCAAAGAATCCTCTCCAGGACCAGGAGGAGTGATGGCAGAACAGACAGGCACTCAGATGAGAAGCGGGGCAGCGGCTGCCACCAGATAGGTTTGCTGCTGTACGTTATCAAGTACGGGGTCACAGTACAAGTCTGTGTGAAGTGTTGCAGGCTTACATAGGAAAAAACTGTTGGTGCCTTGAGCCTGCCTGTCGGCTGAGTTACGATTTGCCTTTTATGGTCATCTGTCTGATTCATGTGTAGGAGGGGAATTCACAGTTCTGGCCCTCCTGCCACCCCACAGCCTTTCCTGTATCTAATTACAGTGACTGCCCCGAACTGGCCCAGCTGGTGTCTTCAGTTAAAAAATTCTACTTACTTAACGGTTCTCAGTCTTCCATGTGCATTGGTTCTCAAGTGACAAGGGTAAAAAATTAGTGCCCTTTAGAATATGAGATAAACCCTAATTTTAGGTTACAATTAAAGCAAAGCAGCACAGTCATACCGATTAGAACCTTGGTTTCTACTTATAAGCTACATTTTGTTCATGCGGGGCTGTTTTGGAACCCATAGACCAACACTAATGCTGCTAGGTTTTCTTCATAATCTGATATATTTGTATGTTTTTACAGAAGATGATTATATGCCTATTTTTTAAAATACTCAAAAATTTTTTGGGGGGGTTGTTTTTTGGTTTTGGCTGTGTTGGAAATTAAATATGTTAGGCAAACACTACCATTGAGCTACGTTGCAGTCCCTTGATGTGTTTGTGAGCTTATATCCTAAAATGCTCCCCCTTTGTGGCTGGCTTAGCGGGCCCTGGGGGTGGGGCTGGCACAGCGAGTGGGGTTCGGGATCAAACCACGGTCCCTGCCATTGCCTAAGCTTTCCTAAGCAGGTGCTTTAGACTGCTGATCTATCTTACAGGCCCCAACATGTTCTTTTAACCAAAATAATAAACATTACAAAAATAGATGATTGAAGTTATTTTAACAATTTGGTGCATATTTTTCAACGCTTAATTTGGGGAGGAGGTCCTAGGGATTGAACCCAGGGCTTTTGGACTAAATTAAATCTCCCAGGCTTTTTAAAGTTTTATTTGTTTTTGTTTTGTTTGTCTTTTTGAGACTGGGTCTCGATACGCAGTTCAGGCTGGCCTTGAGCTCACTTTTGTAGCTCAGGCTGGTCTCAGACTCGCACCGATCCTCCTGCCTCAGCTTCCCAAGTGCTGGGATTACAGGCCTGCACCACCATGCCCAGCTAAAGTTTTATTAGTTAACCAGGCTGAGCTTGACCTTTTTGTCTTCCTGCCTCAGCCTTCCATAGTGCTGGGATAGCAGGTATGCACTTCCATTCCTAAGTGAAAAATCTCTTGAATTATGTGTGTGTAATTTGTCTAAAAGTAGAGTTAATTTCCCCCCCTCCAGGTCTGCAGCCTTAGTACACTTTGGACAGACTCCAAGGTAATACAGGGTGTCTGTCATCTATTTGTGTAACACCAGTGTGATGAATGCTGGGCGTGTATCACACTTCCTTGGCCCTGTCCTCTATTAAAGGTTAAGATTTGCAGTTTCCCAATGCTGGAAGCAGTGATACAATAAACATACTTACAAGTTTATTTCCTTAATGACTTTCCTTAGGTTTCATAGTATTTGATTCTTGTCTCTTTTATTTCCAAGGTGTTGGGGATCGATCCTAGAGCCCTCTTACATGTTAAACAAATGTTCTAACATTGAGTTTGGGCTCCATCCCATTATTTAAATTGATTTGCTTATTTTCGAGAGAAAGTCATGCTGTTGCAGATTTATATTTGTGCATAAGCTGCTCTTGAGGTTTAGCAGTATCAGCATCTGAAGCTGACCTGTTCAAATATTTCTTAGACTCTTCTGAGTCTGATTATAATGGTTCCAAAGCTAAGGAAATTAAACTACAAAGAGACCATACGTGAAGAGGAATTGGTTGCCCCTTTTAGTGAGCACAGTGCAGTGCTCGCATAACTTATTTCAAATCTTTCAAGTTTAAAGCAGCCTTTTCCTTAGGCCAAAACCCAAAGCAATGCCTTTTTATATGGGACAATGATTCCTTGAAACTCTTTGGTTTCACCTTTATCCCCTCTCCTCTGACTAATGTCTCTGTAAGGTGGACATACTCATTTTCTATCCAAGCGGAATTGCCCGTTACTCTGCACTTTGGCCGGTGGTCTTGCCTACTCTGGGCGTACCTTTCCCACTCGGTCAGACCTCTCTTAACTCCTTTGCGCCCTGTGCTGCACGCCACCTGTTGTAATGTTATGTGTTGGTGCCAAAAGGAACGACGAGAAGACCCGAGGATGCACTGAGCTCAGAGGATGCACTGAGATTTGGCTCTCAGTGAGCCACGAACCCCTGAAGCAAGTCAGCTTTATTTAGGGTAGTCAGCATGATCTCTGCATAATCACGTCAGCAACGGAGGACCATGTGCCCAGTCACTAACGTGACCACGATCTCCATTAACTTCCATCCCTTCCCTATCATTTGGTTCATCCAGGGATCAACCAATAGCATTCCAAGCAAGGGAGAAAGCAACAAACCGAGAGCCCACAGGTGAAGCTGCTATCCGTCACCTGGAGTCCCAGCTTTCCGGGATTCTCAATACAGACCACAGCTGTCCTTGGGCCCTGTTCATTATACTCTGTTTCTTGAAATGCTAGTCAGGTTACATTATGTGTCTTTCACTGTTGCTTTATAGAACCTGGAGCTGGTTGAAAAGGGCTTCAGCAACTTGAGGAAGCAAATTGAAAATGCCCGCATGTTTGGTGTCGCGGTGGTTGTGGCTGTGAATGCCTTCAAGTAAGTGCCGGGTAGGGGTAGGGAGGCCTGGGGAGCGCCCAGAGCGCTCTGGAGCTGCTTGTGCAGTGGCCTCACCCGCTCCTTGGGGCTGGCGGCAGCTCTGACCCTGCCACAGCCACAGCCACCTCTTGTGCTGTGTGCCAGGAAGCACACAACACAGGTGGATCCCTGGGCCCCTTGTCCCCTGGGTGAAGTGGACGACAGGGCTTGGAATCCGAATTCTGTTTTGGTCTCATGAGGCCCTTTGTGCAGGCAGAAGGTCACAGGCGGCAGTGCTCATTATCTCACCAGAGCTAATGGATGTCATCTGGGCAGGGCTGGCTGAGCCAGAAGTGTCCCTGGGAGAACTTTGGTGGGTCGGTGGGCATCTTGATAGGGCCTTGGGTTGGCCACAGGGGCCTCCCACAACGGATGAAAGGCAAACAAAAAAAGTTTAACAGGAAAAAAATGAAAACAAGAACAAAAAGCAACAAATACCAAAGGTGATACAGAATTTCAAAACAAGAATAAGAAATTAATAACAATGGTTGCTATACTACATGTTGTTATCATCAGGTTTGTTGCTCATATTACCAGATGCAGGCCTGCAAGCTTGGTCAAACCATTAAAACATTAACTTTCTTTCCATAAGCCTTATAATTTTTTCTTACCCTATTTTTAAAATTTTATTTATTTTTAAAAATTTTATTTTTTTTCTTGTTTCAGAGCCTTTGTTTGTTTATTCACTCATTTTTATGGCTGGCTCAGTTTGCCCTGAGGGCAGGGCTGGCGCAGCATGTGGTGCCATGGATCCAACCGCGGTCCCTGAAGCCACCCAAGCTTTCTCAAGCAGGGGCTTTAGACCACTGAGCCATCCTGCCGGGCCCCTTAAAATTTATTCAAAAGAAAATAAAAATAAGGGGCCCAGGGGGATGGTTCGGTGGTTTAAAGCGCCTGCTTGGGGAAGCTTGGGCGGCTTCAGGGACCGAGGCTCAATCCCCGGCACCACATGCTGCGCCAGCCCTGCCCTCGGGGTGGGCTGAGCCGGCCATAAAAATGAGTGAATAAACAAACAAAGGTTCTGAAACAAGAAAATAAATAAATAAATAAATAAATAATTCTTTAAAAAGAAAAATAAGACTTTAAAGATTGTACACATTTTAAAAAACAAAAAAGTGTTCAACAGCAGTTGTTACGTAGCACATTGGTGTCTTCAAATTAGTTGCTCAGGAAAGGCAAAATTTTTGAAAGCTTGCATTTATTCACAGTGGTGTGCCAGGAAGATTCCAAGAGCTTTATGTGTCTCTATGCGCCTCAAACTCCACATAGATAAAATAGATATAATCATAGTGCTGAGTGGCATTCGAGCACATTGAGATGAACTAACGGCCCATCACCCACTTGGGCTGGGCTTCGGCGCCAGGCAGAGCTGCCTGCTTCGTGTCCGTGCATCCGTGGGTAGCTCGCAGCGTCTCGCGGCACGAAGAGGAAACGCCGTCCTTCCCCAGCAGTATTCTATGCTTTAACACAAAACTCTGCCTTTGTAGGACAGACTCAGAGGCTGAGCTGGACCTCATCAGCCGCCTCGCCAAATACCACGGGGCTTTTGACGCTGTGAAGGCCACCCACTGGGCGGAAGGGGGCAAGGGTGCAGTGGCCCTGGCTCGGGCCGTGCAGAGAGCCGCGCAGGAGCCCAGCAGCTTCCGGCTCCTTTATGACCTCGAGGTGGGTAACTTGCCGTGTTGGGGGCAGAGTTCCGACGTGACCACCTCTGGGGAGCCCTGCATTTAGCAGCATCAGCCTCAGAGTTTGGATCACTTGTGGGCAGGTTATAGGGCCACAGCCTGAGTCAGCTCTAGACAACCGTCTGAGGAGCACGGGGTGCTGCTTACCTCCAGGGTGGGGCTCCAGGCAGAAACAGCTAGGGAGCCCTTTGCATGTTAACTCTGAAAAGGGCCCTAGAATGAGTTCCTTGCGGCGGCGGAAGGCAGGGTTATCAGTAGAACCACACGTGTGCATCAGTGTACCCTTTACCTAAGGTGCTCGCCGTGTTGTGGCGAATTGGCAAGGAGGTCAGACGCAGTAACAGCAGAGAAGTGTGTGCAGGTCCACTTCCGGCTGCCTGGAACCTGCCTTGGTGCGCGGCTACAAAAGCGAAGCGCCTCAGTGGGCTTTGCCATTTTTCCTGTCTTCTGTGAAAGGGAATGACATCTGTCCCAACAGCAGCACTGTGTACTCTGTGACACAGTAAAGTTGTTCCAAGAAAAGACGAAAGTCGCATTAGAAGGTTGAATTTTGTTTTCTGTTCTCCCTCTGAGGCATAAAATCTGAACACTTGGTGAGGAACTTGGGATGTGTGTTGTGGTTAATTTTACTTGTACTCTTATTCTCAGGCTAGTTTTTACCTCGATATTTATGATCACAGAGTTTGGAAAAGAGCCAGAGAGGAACGAGAGGAAAAAACCTTGTTCTGCAAGGTCTTTCTGTTGGCTCAGTCTTGGTCTGTGCAGATACATCTGACAGTGAATCGACGTTCTCCACTGACAGTGATATTCTTCTTTTGAGCTTTGATTTTACAGCTGGGTTTGAAAATCTGTTCAACCAATCATTTTTCTAGAAAATGCTAGAAACCTAAATTCTCAAACATGTACCCCGACTTGTGGGCAGCCCCTGCAGCATGTGCTCCTCCAAGGCAGTCAGGACATCCAGGAGCAAGGGGAGTTCTGCCTGGAGCTTTGCTCTCTTGGGACAGACACAAAGCTACTGCTTGGGTCTTGTTCGACTTCTGCTGTCGTCTGTCACCCCTGCTCCCGCTTCAGAAGTTCTGAACGTGCCTTGGCTGTTCACAAGCTCCATCTACAAGATGCACATGAATGCAGTCTGTTGTGTCTGTGTAAATCCGTTTTTAAATATTCATTTTCTTCGTATCCATTATCGAAAGCTCTTCTATAAATGATTAGCATTAGAAACAATTTTTATTTGATAGGTAGGTGATGGTTCTTTTGCAAAAGCAAGAGTTGAGCCGGGTGTGATGGCTCATGCTTGTAACCCCAGGAGTGAGGAGGCAGAGGCAGAGGCAGGAGGATCATTATGAGCTCAGTGTCAGCCTGGCTGCCAGGTGCATTCAAAGCCTGAGCTGATACGTTTAGCAAGGCTGTCTCAAAAATCAACACAGGGCTGGCCAGATAGCTCCAGATTAAAGGGCCTGCTTAGGGCCAGGAAGACAGCTCAGTAGAATAAGCACTTGTCTGGCAAGTGCAAGGGCCTGAGTTCAGTCTCTGGTACCACAAAATACATACATACATACATACATACATACATGCACAAGGTCCTGAGTTCAATCTCTGGTACTGCACAATGCATACACATACATACATACACACACATACAAACATAACATCCTGAGTTCAATCTCTGGTACCGCAAAGTACATACATACATACATACATACAAGCACAAAGTCCTGAGTTCAATCTCTGGTACTGCTAAATAAATAAATAAAGTGCCTGCTTAGGCAGATGCATGGGGATTTAATCCCCCAGCATGCCATGCCAGCCTTGCTCCTGGGGTGCACTGAGACAGTGACTGAGACTAGGCGTGGTAACACATACCTCTCATCTGAGCCCTTGAGAGGCTGAAAACAGGAGAATCACTGAGTCCAGTCTGTGTAGCGGGATCCTGTACACCCTGTACTAAATACGCACCAAAAAAATAAAAATAAAACATGTCCAATATATTCGTTTAGCTTAGTTTTTTTTTTTTTTTCCTTGTTTCAGAACCTTTATTTGTTTATTCACTCATTTTTATGGCCGGCTCAGCCCACCTCGAGGGCAGGGCTGGCGCAGCATGTGGTGCCGGGGATCGAACCGTGGTCCCTGAAGCCACCCAAGCTTTTCCAAGCAGGCGCTTTAGACCACTGAGCCATCCCGCCGGGCCCCTAGCTTAGTTGTTAAGGAGTAGAAAGCCAGGTTTATTGACTACTTTTAGTATTCGTGTGTGTATTTATATAACTATTTATACACATCTTTCCTCTCTGTATGTATAGATATTAACTACCTTTGAGAGGCATTTTCTACTTAGCAAGGTTGGGGCTGAACATCAGGAAGTTTCTAACCCAGGAAGCCTCAGGCCATTCCTATATGTTTAGTGAACACTTTGTGGCCCATCTCGAAGGTGGCCACTGCCTGGCCTGCTGCTTCCACGTGCATCCAGTGAAGGCTTCCCCTCTCTTCCTGGTACGTTAGCTCCCTATTGAGGATAAAATCAGGATCATCGCGCAGAAGATCTACGGAGCGGACAGCATTGAGTTGCTCCCCGAAGCGCAGCACAAAGTCGAAGTCTACACCAAGCAGGTAGGTTCCTGCTCACTGCATTCCTTCAGCCCTTCGTGCAGCTCGGCTCTGCTAGCACCCGCTGTGCTGCTCTTCTGGTGGTAGCCAGTGGACGAGTCCAGGTCCCTGCTCACCCACAGGCAATGTATGAATGTGCAAAAATGCCACAAGGATAGGGGCCACCTTACCTACAACACTGAGAACCTCTCCAGTGTAGAGGATAGTGAAGCAGTGGTTGATACTTAGCTCATGTTTCAAATAAATCAGAAGGCTTCTCTAGTCACAGGCCCCTGCATGTTCAGCTTTTTATCTGTCCTCCCGTTCCCTTTTCCCCCCAGGGATTTGGGAATCTCCCCATCTGCATGGCCAAGACACACTTATCCTTGTCTCATGACCCAGAGCGGAAAGGTGTGCCCACAGGCTTTGTCCTACCCATTCGTGACATCCGTGCCAGCGTCGGGGCTGGTTTCCTGTACCCTCTGGTAGGAACGGTAAGTAAGCATGCCCTTCTGTGTATCCCATCTGACGTAGATGGCTGTCGCTGCCACACAGATGCCACGTTAGTTGGGGAAGTTGGAGTTTGGGCTGCAGTGATGAGTCCTCTTGCCATGGCCCATGCTAGTGTCAGGTGACGTGGAATGCTGTGATGCTTCGGAGGACAACATCTGTTGTCCCCAGGGCCACTTGGCTCTTGGTTGAATCCAGGATGGGCCCCGTGGACAGCTGGCTTAGTGGACAGCTGTCTTGGGGGGCCGCAGCCACAGCCATCTGTGGGTGGAAGACATTTAGAAAAGGAAGTAGTGTTTTCTTACTCCTCTCTCATCACTGGGACAAATACCCAACACGCAAATTAGGGGAGGAAAAGTTTAGCTCACAGTTACTGGAGGTTTCAGTCCATGTTCAGCTGCTCCAAGGCAGGGTGGCACATGGCAGAGAATAACCTTTCATGAGGGTAGCAAAGGGCAAACTCAGAAGGTAGGAGTAGCAGCAGCTTAGGCTGCTAACTTCTCTTCCTTCAAATGCAAAGCACCTGCCCCAGGGGAGGGGCAGCACCCCCACCCACAATAATCAATCACAAACTCCAGAGGCTTCCCCTTGACTGCATGAGGCGTTTAGGGGAACACCTAGACACAAGCCATAACAGACGTCTGTACTGGGCATCCCCATCCTTATTCCCAATGGGGCACAGCTGCTCACATGCATGAACATCACACTTGATACTGTTAAGTTATTCAGATGTAAAGTACACCAGTGGGTGTGCAGAGGTCCTGTACGCCTGTGGTGCCGCCTTAAGTAAGGGGCTTGAGTGCAGGGTTGGCACTCCCCGGGCTCCAAGAACCAACTCTGGATGCAACTCCATCCTCCACGTGGCCCTATGAGCCCAGGATAGAGGTGTGTTTGCTTACTTACAATTCAGTGCATGAGTTACCCAGTGTGTTCTTTTTTCTTTCTTATTTTTTCTTTATTCTTTTTTTTTTTTTAATAGGATAAGCATTTTATTTTTTTTTCTTGTTTCAGAACTTTTGTTTATGTATTTTTGTGGCTGGCTCAGCCTGCCCTGAGGGCAGGGCTGGCGCAGCATGTGGTGCCAGGGATCGAACTACCGTCCCTGCAGCCGCCCAAGCTTTCCTAAGCAGGCGCTTTAGACCACTGAGCCATCCTGCCGGGCCCACCCAGTGTGTTCTTACATGTTCTGTGAACATTAAGGGAGAAAAGTTACCAGCCACTGTTTGGGTTAACGTTGTCCTAAGGTTAACGTGGCTCTTGTGCCCAGTTTGCCCCTTAGATCTGCCTGCTGTGCTGTCTCTACAGACTTCACTTATATGCAGTGTGCAATTGCACATTCAACTAAGCACAGTGAAAAGGGATTAAGGACATGGCTCAGTGCAGAGGCTCTGGGTTCAATCACCAGGACCCCAAGGAAAAGAAAGTGGTTCAGATGGCTTTATACAGTGGCAGGTGTATGGCTTTAGAACCCAGTTCCATTTCCCCTCTTTGGGCTTTGGCCTTGCACACAGTGGGAAAGGCCTAGGCCCTGCTGCTGAGGCTTCCAGTGTAGACAACACCATCATGGCAGTGTAGTGCTCAGGGCCGCTGCTGAGAGCAGAGGCTCCACCTTGCTAGGTTGCTCTGCACTGTGTACAAGTCCCCTCTGGGTAGGAATATTAGACCATCTGTCCACCACCTGGATTGCTGAAGAGAAGTGTTCTCTCAAGAGAAATTGTCATCAGCTACCGGCGGAAAGAGCAGTAGGTGTGCTGCGTTGGCATTTGCCATGTTTAGATGCCAGGGGGGAACCATAGAGGTGGGCACGGAGCTGGGAGCAGCCTGGCTGGCTCCCCGAGGCCTGCATTCACAGCCTGCCCACATGAGTCACCGAGGGCAGAGTGCTCATCAGAGGCCTTCGGCCTCAGCTCAGGCGAAACCCGTGCACACACAAGCAGTGACTCAGTCGTTCCGCATGACAAAACCCCTCGTAGCTGCTCTCGGGGCCTCAGCAGGACCAGGGGGCTTAAGTACTGGGAGATGAACTCAAAACACACTGGCTTCTCTTCAGTTTCCTTCAGTATGTGTGCACACATCTTTTTTCTCCTTTCCTCTAAATAACTGGTGTTTGGGGTTGGGGGGTTCCTCGTTAGGAAAGAATAAAAATACTGCAAAATCCTCCTCTGTGCTGAGTTGGGAACCATCTTTAGTTTTCCGCCAGTGGGGACACTGCCCGTCTGCATTACTAAGCAGCGGGATGCCTTTGCCTTCATAAACCATCTGCTAGGTTTTCCTACTGGGTCGGAAGACCAGCGCCTTCCTTGTCCCAGCTTGTTTGCACTTCCTTTTCTCTTATAAAACACAGGCTAGAGACCAGTTGTCAAGTCCCCGCAGCACTGTTCGGGAGTGGTGACGGGTTCCTCAATGCCAGAGTTGGGTTTCCTGGTGTTCAGCGTTTTGTGTTTTAGGTGACTCAGCTTTCATGATGTTTTTACAGTTTTTTTTTTTTTTTTATTCTTTATATTTATATAATATATATTTAATGGCTGGCTCAGCCTGCCCTGGGGGTGGGGCTGGCGCAGCATGTGGTGCCAGGGATTGAACCGTTGTCCCTGCAGTTGCCTAAGCTTGCCCAAGCAGGCACTTTAGACCACTGACCTATCTCATCAGCCCCTATAGTTTTAGAAGTTCAGCTGACCTGTTTTCCCATCTAGGTCTGGTTTGGAATTTATATGTATTCATTATATAGGGCATTGTTACAGATAAAAATGTTTTTGTTTACAAGCCATATGAATTTCCATAGAAGCAGGAACTTGTCAAAGCCAAATCCTGAGAAAAGAAGTTATAAACAGTTTGTATGCTGTACAAGTTTAGGTTTTTTGTTGTTGTTGTTTTCTGGGACCAGGGTTCAAACTCATGACCTTGCGCTTGCCAGGCAGGCACTTGTGCCACAGAGCTATCTCCCCATCCCCCATACAAGTTTAATTTTAAAAGGCCCCATTGGACCAGTCAGAATAGTGAATATGAAACTATCTAAACTGTATCTAAGGGGCTGGGGAGATAGCTCCGAGGCACAAGTGCCTGCGTGGCAAGTGCAAGGTCGTGAGTTTGAACCCCGGTCCCGCAAAAAAAAAAAAAAAAATAATAATAATAATAATAAACTGTATCTAGAAATGTCTTGGGCCAAGCTAAAGGATGTGAACTTGTCACATTGCTGAAACAAAAATACATAGGCACCTGAGCCCCCTGCCCCTCCACTCCTTGTGACATTGATAAAGAAGGTAAAAATGACTCTTGGCATTTGTTTGTAGGGCTTGAGGGTTTTCCTTTGGGTTTGTAAGTAGGATAAGTAAACAGGAAGAGTCCCACCGTATAGACAACTACGAAGTGCTGTGCTCTTTGACAAAAGGGAAAGTGGATGAAAGATCACTTAAATTTGTTTTTATGTTGCATATATGTGGAGATTGCTTGGTTTAGTTTTTTGAGACAGGTCTTGCTATGTAGTTTACTTGAACTGTGTATGTGGTCCACGTTGGTCCTGAACTGTGGTGATCCTCTTGCCTGGGCCTCCCAGGAGCACGGATTATAGGTGCACACCACATGCCTACCTTCTACCTTCATTTTTAATGCTTTTTTACATCCTAGATGAGCACGATGCCTGGACTCCCTACCCGGCCCTGCTTTTATGATATTGATTTAGACCCTGAAACCGAACAGGTGAATGGATTATTTTAAACAGGTAAGTTGTTACGGAGAAGGAGTTCTGTTTTTTCTCTCTGTGCTGTTTGTGAATTACAGGGCTCCAGCAATAAGTACAAAACTTCAGATATTAATGCTCTTAAGACATTTCTGAATACACTTAAGTGAGAGAAGATAGCAGCGAGAGTGATTTCTTCTGTGCCACGTCTTTGGAAGGAAAGCAGGGCTTGTCACAGGTTGGCAGGGCAGAGGAGAAAGCTGCTGCATGCTGACTGTAGTACAGGGAGAGGGGAGTCTCTCACAGAGCCCTGAGGGTCGGGCTCACAGTCAGTGGTACGAGGGAGGCCAGGACAGCTAGAGGTCTGCACAGTTACTTGGAAGGCAAGAGCTGAATGAATATCCCAGGAACCAGAAAAGAGAATAGCACCAACCTAGAGGTCATGGGAAGGGCCCCAAATCCCCACCGCAGTGAGTGGGTCATCCTCAGGCACATCCAAATGAAATTTCAAAAGCATTGAACAAGAAAATGCTAACACCCTTCTCCAAAGAAGGAAAAAAAAAAATGGCTTGCCTGTTCAAGAGGGAGAATCAGACCAAACCGGTGGTCTCAGCAGCAAGAGGGGTTTGGACGATGGGAAATGTCCTGCACGTCGAGGAGCGGCAGCCTCCCGCTGTGTTTATTCCCAGCCAAATCTGTCTGGATGTTCTTGGGCAGGCAAAACTCTGCGCACCCCCCAATCTCTGCTAGGAAGTTGCTTAGCAATGAACTATCGCAAAGGAAGGACGCAGGTCAAGAACAAAGGAAGACAGAGGTCCTAGGAAGCCGAGCCCTGACTCAGGCAGTGACTGGGGGGGGCATCTGACAGCCGCTCTAGCGTCCTGGAATGACAAAAACACCAAGCAGCAAGCGGGGAGGGCTGATGGAGGCTAGGACCCTAGGAGAGGGTGGGCCACTGAAGGCAGAGCCAGAGCACCTGCATTGGAAGGGAGGGGTTAAAGGCCCCGAGGGAAGAAGCAGAATGTTGTCACCCTGCAACCCGTGTGGGGCTGGTAGGAAGAGCAGCTATGAGCTCAGTGCCAGTACGCAGTGTTCTTCAGTAGGGCCCAGCGCTGTGCAGCTGGCACCAGGCCTTCAAGTAAATGCCATGCATTAGTGCCAAGCCCAGTTTGGGACCTGGGCTGGGAAAGAACTTAAATGTTAACAGCTGGGGCCAGAGAGATAGCTCAGGGGCACAAGTGCCTGCCTTGCAAGTACAAGGTCCTGAGTTCGATCCGTGGTTCTGCAAAAAAATATATATATTTTTTAAATTTTTTAATTCATATATATATATATATATATTTTTTTTTTTTTTCTTGTTTCATAACCTTTGTTTATTCACTTATTTTTATGGCTGGCTCAGCCCGCCCCGAGGGCAGGGCTGGCCCAGCATGTGGTGCCGGGTATGAACTGTGGTCCCTGAAGCCGCTCAAGCTTTCCCAAGCAGGCGCTTTAGACCACTGAGCCATCCTGCCAGGCCCCCCAAAATTTAAATTAAATAAATAAATAAATAAATGGTAACAGCTTTTGCAGTGTGAGCAGGGAACAATGCAGTTCTGAAAGGAAGATGCACTTGTGTGCTTAAGGAAAACATGTGTTTCTGGGGCCCAGCAGGATGGCTCAGTGGTCTAAAGCGCCTGCAGGGGGCTGCAGGGACTGCGGTTAGATCCCTGGCACCCCAGCACCACGTGCTGGGCCAGCCCTGCCCTCAGGGCAGGCTGAGCCAGCCATAAATAAAATTAAAATTAAAAAAAGAAAACATGTGTTTCTTTGCTTTTCTTATCAGATCATCCATCTTGAAGAAGCTGCTTTGGCCAGATTCCGCTGAGACCCACCACAAGACAGGAGCGTGGAGCTCAGCAAACTCGCTGCAGGCCCGTCTTCTGAAATCACGAGAGGGATTTTTCCCTAGAAGCCTTTCTTTAGTTTTGCTTTGGATGATCACAAATGAGTTAACATAAATCATGGAGCCGGGAATAAAGCTCAGCAGTACAAGTGCACACCTGGCAAGAACAAGGTCCTGAGTTCAATTCCCAGTACAAGAAAACCCCAAAACAAATCATGCAGATGTCTGTTTACTTTAGTGAAATTCCACAGAATAAAAGGAAATAATTTTGCTATCTTGGTGCAGAGTTCCCGGTTGTATCATTGGCAGCCTGTGCTGTGGTGCCGCTGCCATCCCACAGAGGCCCCCCGAGGCCCCCCTGCCAGGCAGCCCTCTGCAGCTCCAATGCAGCTCTGTACTTTAGCTGTATTGTGTTACAGAAGGACGTGCGTCTGGGCTGGGGTGTTTCTGCAGGACACATTAATTTAGGAGCCCTCAGAGGGCGGGAGGTAGGGCTTGGAGGAGGACTTGCCTTTTTATTTGGTACGTTTTTCTATACTGTTGACACGCCCTCCTCCCTGGAAGTACTGTGTATGCAAGATTCGTGCTGCTCTCCTTAGAACTCTCATTTCTGTACTCTTCATATCCTCGAGGACGTGTGTAGCACTAGGAAGGGCCAGGATGTGGCTCTCCCTACAGAACGCTTGTGGTTTTGTCTTAAAGCAGCCCCACGATTCTTCTGCTCTACCCCTCCCATCCAGCCACACGGTGTGAATGGCAGAGTAACTGCTGGACACGCAAAGGCCTGTGTGCAGAGACACAAGGAGCATTAGTGCTCAGAGTGCCTGTCACCTGAGAAGGTCCAGTGCCTTTGCCTTGGCGCTGCCATGCCTGTGTGTACCCCGCTCTGGGCTATTAATGCTTCCCACCCAGGTCAGAGTTTTGTGTGTGTGTCCTGAGAACCAAACCCAGGGCCTCGATCTGTATGGCCAAGCTAAGTCCCTGACCCCTGTCATGACTCAGATTGCTGCTGCTAAGCAGCCTGCAAGTTCTCTGCATCTTGGAGGCTGTCACTGCGTCAACACTGTGCATTCTTCACTCACAAGTGACAGCAGCAGTGACGAGCTGCCAAGTAAAGCAGATTGCAGCCGCAGCTCCTGTGGGGTCTGTGCTGGCTCAGGTAAGACTACCAGGAACCAGGCCATGGTTCACTTCATGCTGTGTGAGAGGAGGGAGTTGGAGGCCATAGTTTCCAAAAGCCTGCAGTGTGGGCTGGGGAGATAGCTCCGTGGCACAAGTGCCTGCCTGGCAAGTGCAAGATCATGAGTTTGAATCCCTGTCCCACCAAAAAAAAAAAAAAAAAACCGGGAGGCTGAGGCAGGAGGATTGGTGCAAGTTCGAGACCAGACTGGGCTACAAAAGTGAGCTCAAGGCCAGCCTCAACTGCATAGCGAGACCCTGTCTCAAAAAGACAAAAAAAAAAAAAAAGCCTGCAGTGTGAGAGTCAGAAACAAGGAGTTAAAAAAAGAAAAAAAAAAAGGAGTCATGAACCATTTTAGGCAGCGGCAGGCCTGGGCGGACAGGGACTAGGATGAGAGAAACGCTATGACCAATTGTTTAGAAACTACGTAAGCTATTTTATTGGCAAACTAGCTAGTGATACTAGCAAGAGAAGCTGTAAGGATAGTTTCTTGTTCGACTGGGAAGACATATTTATGGCTCCTTTCCCATTATATAATTCAGAGCTACTAACGAAATAGTAGACAGTGATATGGGTAATCGCTTCAACAACCTTAACTGTCACTTAAGTGCATTCAGGGATGACAGGTTTCTTTCATGCAAGAACTACTGGGTGTATTTTTCAAAAACATCTACCCTAAAGAAAAACCACAGTGCAGTATTTTTTTACAGTACTATACTCATGAATGTGTGTATAGTGGAGAATGAGGTGAGTTATTTGCAATATAACACAAATCTGTTGTAATTTGCCCTTCAGATAGATCAATTTGTGATTTTCCTCAAATTTGCCTTTAGCTCTCTCCTTTTTCTTAAAGACTAAGGGCTAGGTGATAGGTTCTGGTCCTAAGATGAACTGCTAAAATCATTATGGTGGTCATGTAATATGGCCATTGCCCTTTTTTAAAAAAAGCCCATCGAAGTTGGGTGTGGTGGCGCACACCTATAATCCCAGCACTTGGGAGGCAAGGCAGGATGATCAGTATGAGTTTGAAACCAGCCTGGGCTGCAAAAGTGAGCTCAAGGCCAGCCTGAACTGCATAGTGAGACAATAAGTCCCATCTTCCCAAGACCACCTCCCACTTCTCCAAGGACAGGACAAAGTTTACTTCCACCCTTCCCACTACCTCAGGGAAGTCCCCCCAGTCAGCTCCCTCAGGTATATCTAAACATCCCCTCCAAACACCACCCCTGGCAAAAGGCCATAAAAACTTCAGCCTCCCTTTGTTCCAGTCAAGAGAGAATTCCTTATCCTTCCACACATTCTTTCCGTGTCCTCGAAGAAAATAAAGCCCCTTCCCCTTTTTCCTTCTGCCTGTTTTTCTGCTGCGGGATCACCTGAAAACACCTATCACTGAGGAAATCGCTCACTGATCTAAGTGCCTGCCTGGCAAGCACAAGGACCCGGGCTCCATCCCTGGTACTGCATGTCTGTAATCCCAGTGCTGGGAGGCTGAGACAGGATCATTACAAGTCCAAAGTGTGTAGCGAGACCTTTGCCAAATAAATAAAGATTTTTTTAATATAAAAAAATGAAAAGCGGCCTAAGATCTAAGTCATTAAAGTGACCTTTACTAAAAAAATAAAAATAAAGTGACCTTTACTGTTTCTCATCCTGAAACGCTCATGCTTTCCTAAAGCAGCTCTTCTGCCCGTCCGCGGCTAGAAAAGCTCATCTTATTTTCCACTTACAACTGCTGCAACTCCCAGGTCTGCTGGGTGCGAGACCCTGGAATTGGAGAGCAAGCCACTGAGTCGCCGGCATAGATCTCTGGGCTTGCTTAACGTTCAGCATGGCAGAGGCGGGCTAAGCAGCCCAGAGAGGACATGCAGGTGTTTTCCCGACAGATTGCCAAATGGGCAACTAAACTGAACACCCCCCCGCCCGGAAAACAGGAGGTGGGGTTAAAGCCAGGCCTTCACACTGTGCCTCATCACCAACACTTTCTTAATTTGAGGCAGACTTTGAAACCGTCAAAAAAATAAATAAATAAAAATAAAAATTTGAGGCAGACTGCTGAAGTTGCCCAGGCTGAGTTCTCGCTCTTCAGCTTTCCCGATTGTACACCATCACGTCAGGCTTGAATCCCCCGGCCGCGCGCAGGGGGTGGGGGGAGCTTTTCTGAGACAGAGTCTGACTATGTATATGTAGTTCAATCTGGGCTCGAACTCACAGCGATCCTCCTGTCTCAGCCTCCCAGAGTGCTGGAATTACAGGTATGCGCCAGCGCGCCCAGCCTTAAGCTAAATGGAGGATATTCCTGTTTTATAGCTTTTGTCTCTTAACTTGCATCTGTAAATTTAAGACCTTGATAATTGGGATTCAGCTTGGTGTCCCAAGGATTCCTTCCGTAAATCTTGTTGAAGCCTACAATCTTACAAAGATAGCATGTCTGCCTGGAAAGACACGAGCTAGGGTTGACCCTGCCATTGTCGAGCAGCTGTTTCTCAGTAATTCTCCACCCCACTTGAGGCTTCTTCTAGCAGTAGGGCTGGGAAGCACCGAGGAGCCTGGGGTTGTGATGAACCTGGCTCGATCTAGAGGCTGGAGCTCGCGGGGCTGCCCCAGAGCGCCCGAGGTCTCCTAACCTTTCGCCTTGGGTACACTTCGGGCTTTAAGTGGGCAGATGATTGCCGCCGCAGCTGCTGCTTATCACCGTGGCTGGCACCTTGATTAGATACAGGTTCAGAAAAACGCTTGGGCAGGCGAGGCAGCTCCTGGGGACCGGAGGTCCTGGGTGCACTGCGCGGCGGGGTCCGGAAGAGAGGGCGCCCCTCCCCCGTTCTCCACCTCCGTGCAAGGGGAGCGCCCAGGTGAAGCGGGCGCCGAGCAGGGCGCTACGGGGAAACCCGCGCAACCTGTGGGCTTCCTCCTCAATTGACTTTTGGAAGCCTGGCGCAGAGCGAGTGGGGCTGCCTCCGCCCGCGTCCTTTCTTACCCTGCCGTCGTGGACGCGCTGCGCCTGCAGACGTGCGAGCGCGCGTCGCCTCGGCCTCGGACGAGCCGAGCTCATTCAGACCCCTTCCAGGCAAAGTTTCATTTCTGCTCCGATTCTCAGTTTGCTCTCCACAGGACGTCCCATGTCCCTATGCAGACTGACTTCGGGCCCCCTCCCCACCTTCCGGCTCTGCCCTTGGCGGTAGCTCCGCCGCCCCCCCCGGCCCCGCCCCCGCCCGTACCACCTGCCTCGGGAGATCCCGCGGCGCGGCGCAAACCCGGCAGAGCGGGGAGCCGGGACAGCCTTTGCACGCCGCCCGGTCGCGGCCCGCAGGTGGAGCCCGCGCGACTCCGCCCCGGCCCCGCCCCGCACGCGCATTGGCACAGCCAGCTGTCAGTCCTCGCTGAGGAGGGGGCGCCGCGGGCTGCGGCCGCTCTGCAGAGGACTCCGGGCTCCCGGCTGCCTGGTGCCCCGACCTCGCGATCAGGGTCGGCCTGCAACCCTCCTGCTCTCGGTAAGTGAAGGCAGGGGAGGCCGCGGGGTGGGGTCAGGGACCGTGTCCAGCCTGCTCCCTCCGGTCGGGACGCGCCCGGACCCCCGGGTTCCAGCCGCAGGGAGAGCGCGGCAGGTTGAGAGCCGGGAGCTTCTCCAGCCCATTTACATACATCCTGTCCTGGAGCACTTGTTATGGGGAGCATTCTCCTCCTTTGCCCTTTTTTGGAAAACGTAGTTTTGGGGTTCGTGGCTGTTATAATTTTGCATATAGCTTGAAGCTAGATTCTGTTCCACGCCCCCGGCATTTTCCTTTTCTAGCGCTTCATCCTGCCGAGAGGAGCCTCGAGCCGGAGGGAGAGACGCTTCCTGCGGGAGCCCCTGGTTCCCATCTGGAGCGGGGAGGGTCGCTGTCTTCTGCCCTGAGTGGTTAGTGGCTCTTCGCTGCTGTAGGGGAAAAGGGAAGGTGATGGCTTGTGTGACCTGAGACGTGACATTCTGCCAGGAAGGGACAACAGGGACTTGCTTGAAGGTTTCCTGAGGCTGTAAAGCTACCTCGCAGGGTAAGGGCGCATGCTGTCATTTGCAGTCTAGGATTCTGCCAAGTATTCTATCCGCTGGCTCCGTTCCCCCGCGACCTCAGCCGGCTGCCTGCTGCGGGGGATCCGCTTTGCTTCTGCAGCCGGATGCAGACTGCAGTGAGCTTCGGGAGCAGCTGTCCCTGCCCTGTTGAAGTGGGTTCTGAACGCTGCCTCCCTAAACACAGCCTGGTCTCTGCGGTGCCGTGCGGCCGGTCCATCCTCTGCTTAGTACCAATACCCGACAACAGCGAGGACTCCGGGAAATGAGGAAGCAAGGCGGGGTGCTACTTGGAGCACCCTGTGAGAGACGCTGGAAAGGGTTGTTTCGCGTGCTGTCAGCGTGTTAGGACGGCTTAGAGTTAGAGGCGTGCAATACCCAGCCTGAAAAACAACTGCCTTAGTTCACAAGCTAAATTTTCAGGGTTCCACTTTTTTCTACAGTTCGTGGTATTAAGGGAAATAAAATAGCAAAGAATTTACATGAGAATATTATGAAGAGAAAAATTTCCTTTGTCTATTTTAGGACATCTACCAATTAAAATTCAGAAGCTTTTTGTTAGATAATTACATCTCTATTCTTTGATGTTGCATATTAGATTATAAATTAATTTTAAATACACATTTTACATATCTATCTATCTATATCTAATAAGTTTGCCAGAGGCACAGCCTGCTAACTTATATGTGGCTTTTAAATTCATTCCAGAACCAAAGAAATAAAGCTTGGTTTTACAATAGCAAGAACTTGCTGGACATGGCAGCATACACCTATAATCCCAGCAACTCAGGAGGCTGAGGCAGGAGGATTACTGTGAGTTTGAGGCCAGCTTGGGCTACAGAGTGAGTTCAAGGCCAGCATAAACTACACAGCATGATCTTGCATCAAAGAGACAATAAATAGGGGCTGGGGAGATAGTTCCAAGGCACAAGTGCCTGCCTGGCAAGTGCAAGGTCATGAGTCTGAACCCCAGTCCCGCCAGAAAAAAAAAAAAAAAAAGACAATAAATAGATAAGCAAGAACTCAAATCTAGTCTGGGCTGAGTTCTGAGGCCACAGCTGCACATCGATAAAATGACCATTAAACGGGGACCAGAGATATAACTTAGTGTGGAGTACTTGCCTAGCATGTGAAAGACCCTAGATTTAAGTCTCAATGCTATGAGGGGAGAAAACTACCATTAAACAATCAAAAAATTTTACACTCCAGCTGTGGTGGTGCATGGCTATAACCCGAACACTTGGGAGGCTGAGGCAGGAGGATTGGTATGAGTTTGAGACCAGCCTGGGCTACAAAAGTGAGCTAAAAAAAAAAAAAAAGTGAGCTCAAGGCCTGTCTGAATTGCACAGTGAGAATCTGTCTCAAAAAGGCAAAAAAAAAAAAAAAAAAAAAAAAGCACAAATGAATCTATTGCATATGAGCATCTCCAGTGTTTATGTTCTGATGAAATTTTTGTTGCTGCCATTTTTTTTCTGGCAGGACTGGAGTTCAAACTCACGACCTTACACTTGCCAGACAGGCACTTGTGCCACAGAACTATCTCCCCAGATCCCATTCTTTTGTTTTTTGAGATAGGGTCCCATGATGTAGTCTAGGTTG
>PVJA010015576.1:34406-45295 GCA_004027025.1 Myocastor coypus
TTTTTTTTTTTTTTTTTTTTTTTTTTTTTTTTTTTTTTTTTTTTTTTTTTTGTCTTTTTGAGACAGGGTCTCGCTATGCAGCTCAGGCTGGTCCTGAGCTCACTTTTGTAGCCCAGGCTGGTCTCGAACTCTCACCGATCCTCCTGCCTCAGCCTCCCGAGTGCTGGGATTACAGGCGTGCGCCACCACGCCCGGCTCTTTCTTCCTTTTCTGATAAAATTCTTTTTTTTTTTTTCTGATAAAATTCTTAAAATCGAGTTTCAGAGCATAGGCTTCCAAGCAGACAGTCTTAGGCAGTTTTGTAATCTTAAGCAAGCTGTTTCCTTTAGAGATGGAGGTACCACCACCTACTCACTTTGTGATATTTTGGGTAGCTTAGAGATGCATGTGGAAGCGCGTGGCCTGCCTGATACACAGGAGTTGCTCCATAAATGTCCACTGGCGCCATCGTTAACGCTCACTGACCTCCCACTGTGTGCGTCACAGCAGTCCGTGTGGACTGCAGCTGCACATCAGAGGTCCACAGCTCATCTCAGGACAGAAGGACAGTCATGTCAGAACTTCCTAAGAGGACACACACAAAAGCAGTACCTCCTGGATGGAACGGACATTTTTAGAAGAGAAGCCTATTGCACAACAGAAGGAACAAGACAGTAAAAGTCTTTATCTCTGGCTTAGACCTTATCCTCCATCCAGCAGCATGGCTTCTAGAGACTGCTTGATCCCTTGGGAGCTCAGTTTTATTATCTGGCTGGATTAAATGATCTCCAATCTCTATAAAGTACTTTGGAAAATTCTGTTGTTTTTTTCAGGACAGGGGCTTGCTATGTAGTTCAAGCTGGCCGTGAACTCATTGTGTGGGCCAAGCTGGCCTCAAAGGCACAGTAATCCTCCTGCCCGGGTCTCCCAAGTGCTGGGGTTAAGTTATGTGCCACCACACCCTGCCTATAGCCTCAAAATTCTGAATTGCATGTCATAAAAATTGCATTATCGTTGTTTGCTAAATTTGCAATTTTGAGTCATAAATAATCCATAAAGACAGCACAGCTAAATAAGGGATAATAGCAGATCTGCAGAGTAATCCAAAATGAAAATTTACCGAAATAAACAGAATAAAACAAAATATAGTGACAGTGAAATCTTTCTGATAGTCAATAGGGCAAAAAGTAACCCAGTTTTTATTTATTTATTTATTTATTTTAGTATCCCCAGTTTCACTCCCCAGTCATTTCAGTAAGTTCTATAGGAAACCTGCCATTCAACCAAAGCCGTGTCTTTGAAAGTAACAGGTTTACGGTGGGCGTGGTAGTGCACGCTTGTAATCCTAGCACTTGGGAGGTTGAGGCAGGAGTATCAATGTGAGTTTGAGACCAGCCTGGGCTACAAAAGTGAGTTCAAGGCCAACCTGAACTGCACAGTGAGACCCTGTCTCAAAAAAAAAAAAAAAAAAAAAAAAAAAAAAAGTAACAGGCTTATTCTGAAATAAAATACCGTTTTCTTTTCTTTCATCAGATTGATCTTTGAGTAGTAACAATGTGTGCAGTGATGAGTTTTCATGAAGAAATTAAAGAGAGAAGGTTAAAGCCATAGAGAAACTAGGTATTTGTGTGCTGGAGAAACCATCCGAAACACCGCCATGGAGTAAGGCAAAAGGGGTAAACGCACCTGGAAAGTTGTTTGCCGAGTTGCCCGAGTTCTGTTCACCCATGCAAGGGTGCACAGGCGAAAGAATACAGTTTGCTAGAAAATGGAAGAGTGCAGTGTGACCATGGAGGCCGCAGTCTCTGAAATTCAGGTAGAAAATAAGGATGAGCAGAAAGCTGCAGAAGCTGGCCCCCAGGATGAGCAACGGAAGGAGAAGGCATCCGTGCTTTGCTTCAAGAGAAGAAAGAAAGCAGGTACAGTGCGGAAGCCCAAATCAGGCGTCAAGGCTGAGACTCCCCGTGAAGCAGGAGCTTCTGATCCACCACCACAGCCAGGGGGCGCATGGGCCTCCATCAAGGGCTTAGTGACGCCTCGAGGGAAAAGGTCGCATCCTTCCAAGCCACAAAAGCCACCCGAGGCCGAAGTGCAACCTGAAATAAAGGCCGAGGGTGCTGATCTTGCCAAGAAAAAGGCTAAATCCAGACTTAAGATTCCCTGCATAAAGTTCTCACGAGGGGCACCAAAGAGTAGTCATTGCAAAATTATAGAAGACTCAGACCGCAGTCCAAGGGTCCAGGGCAAGGCTGAAGCTCCTGCTGTGCAAGCTCAGACCCAAGCCAGGGACCTGGCAGTGAAGCCCAAGTCAACTCAAGATTCAAATGAAGGCGTTGTCGCACACAAAGATGGCACTGAGGTCTTCGAGTCCAACGTGAGCAAGAGCGTCCTTCCTGGGGAGAATGTGATCGCAGTAGAACTCCAGTTAGATAATGGGCGTGCTGCTATTCAGACAGGAACTCTAGCCCTTGAAAAGGCAGCCGAAGTGGCCAAGGACAAGCAAAGCCTTCCCTCCCAGGATGCAGCTCCACTTGAAAGTTCAGAAACAGTCACTCAGCAACCAGTGGCATCTGGGGCAGCTCCTGCACCTGCAGTACCTGATGAGCCAACTGCGGGAAAATCCAGTGACAGCACCCTGGAAGATGAGCCAAGCCAGAAAGATGAGGACAGTAGAGAGGCTGTGGCTGAGGAAGAGAAGAAGCCAAACGATACTGAACTGAGCCAGGAGTCAGACATGAAAGAAAATGAGAACCACCTAGAGAAGCCCAAATTTGAGGAAAGCAAAAGAATGGAGCCAATTGCTATTATTATTACAGACACAGAAGTCAGTGAATTTGATGTTATAAAATCTAAAAATGTCCCTAAGCGTTTCTTAATTTCCATTGAAAATGAGCAAGTAGGCTTTTTGACCAATGACAGTGATTTTGAGGGCAGAACTTCAGAACAGTATGAAATGCTTTTAATAGAGACAGCCTCTTCTCTCGTCAAGAATGCTATCCAGTTGTCTGTAGAACAGCTGGTCAATGAAATGGCCTCTGATAATAATCAAATAAACACTCTTCTACAGTGACTTAATTTCCAAGCCATGAGAGGGGGAGAAAAAAGCTTACTGAAGAACTATTTATACATTTGTGGCATTTTTTGTTCAGTAACAAAGGAGAGATTTATCGTCTGGATTTAAAGGTACAATGCCACCACAGAAGTGCTACAAAATAGGTCAAGTGGATGAAACTCTTCCCCACTGCAATGCAGTCAGGTCTACATTGGAGGAAATCAGCAGGGACTGCAACACGCAGTGACATTCTGGGAGTTGCTAAATGGAGGGAGAGGCCTGTGAACAAGGCCGGTGCAGTTACTAAGCACTTACCCTGTGCCCTAAGCTTCTTATGGGCTCTTTTCTGGTGTTACAAACTCTGGTTTCCTTTTGATAGTTCAACCCCACGTACAGGTCAACAACACATTTGATTTTTCAAGATGCTTTCCTTTTTTTTTTTTTTTTAACAGTGCACTTTTATAGTGTTGAAAATGGTGAATAAGGTGAGTTATATTTATTTGTGAATGTGTGATTTTGTTACACTCCTAAGCAGCATACCTCACAAAATACATTGCATTTCCCTACTTTCAGCAGAGTGTACAGAAGATGCGTCCTGGAGCTCCACAAGGGATTGGCTAGTGTTGCTCAAGCCCCTTACAAAAGCCATTCATTAACTCCTTGTAGCAGGCAGTATTGCCAAGTTCTGAAGTGGGGAAGCGTGGGCAAGCTGTTGCCTTCTGCACCTCCCTTTTGCCCCCTCAGACCTCTCTGTTCCCATGTCTGTCTGGGCTTTTCTGCTGAAAATTTTACAAATAAAACAAGGGGATTCATACTTTTAATCCAAAGACAAACTTCTGAAGCAACCACTATGGATAACATGGCATTCTTCTTGCAGAGATCCTTTCCTAAGAACACTAGTCATCAACGCTCAGCGAACAAGGGAGAGTGCATTCTAGTGGGCTGGACAGCGAGGTCCTAGGACATCGCAACATTCTAGTGAATGTCCATTCTTGGCCAGGAATGAGCCCCGTACAGTTACTGCTAGAGCACATACTTTCAGTGTTGTTGTTTTATCACTGTGTCTCTATGATGAGACCAGTAAAAAAAGCATTTTACATGCATATATAAATTCTCACAATTTTCAATCCAGTTAATACTTTACAACAATGAGAAAGGCTCACTTGCATTCTGTTCAGCTATTTAGGAAGAAGTCTCTGATCACATTTTTTGAGACAGCAGCCCTGGGTCAGGCTTCCTGCGTGGCACGGCGTTGACCGGGCAGTGCACGTCCCTACCTCGCTGGTGAGGGTTCCTGCTATCTGCTCCCTCACTGAGCCCAGCCATGGCGTCACTACCTGAGACAGGTAATGGAAGCTGATGAAGTACAAATGCCAAAGTATCTGCTGGCAAAATTCACCTTGGAGGAGACAGTATTACGGATTTGAAATGACCAGGGTGAATTCTTACATATTGACAGACTGCATATGGAAAGTATGTGCTGATTTTTCCTGTAGATTGATTTGTGTGTATTTTGTGTGTTTGTGTATGTACATACCTAATGGGACCTCTGATAGAAGCAAATATTAGCATGATTCCTTGCCAAAGTGTGGAAGTATTTCCTCCAGATTTTTTTGCCTTCATGTTTATAATCTTGGGGGAAAATCCTTCTACTCAGTGAGATAAAAAGTAGGTTTCTCCTGGCTGGGGAGAAAGCTTGGTCATCTAAGTACCTGCCTGGCCAGCCGGTCACCAAAACGAGGTATGGTGGTGCACACCATGCACTGAGGAGCCTGAGACAGGAGGATCACTGCAAGTCCAAGCTTGTGTAGCGAGACCCTGTACCAAATAAATAAATAATTAATTTTTTAAAAAGTTTCTAGCTGGGTGTGGTGGTACCTGTACTCCCCAAACTTGGGAAGCTGAAGCAGGAGGATCATCGTGAGTTAAAGATCAGCATGGGCTACAAAGTGAGCTCAAGCCCAGCCTGAACTGCATAGCGAAGCCCTGCCTTAAAAACAAAACAAAACAACAACAACAACAAAAAGGGGTTTTTCCAAACACATTCCTAAGAAATCCATTTATACTAATTGTACAAGTTTTGAGCATTTTTTTAAATTAAAAGATTAAGACATCTTTGAAAAAAATTCTCTACTTCACTCTATGTGGTGCTAATGAACTTAAACAGTTACTAGCAAAGACCATACTTTAAAATGAGTAATTTAATAACCCGACTAAGGTTGGTGGATTTCTAAGGTTTTGAAGAATCCTGTCATTTATCACAAGGATTGCACCCAGCTGATGCAGTTACAGTTTATTTATTTATTTTTAAAGAATAAAAATTAAAAAACAAAAAGATGCAGAATTTCAAAACTAGATAGGAAATTTGCAATGGCTCTTATATTGCATATCATTATCTTCAAAGTAGTTGTTCACTTACCAGCTATAGGCATGTAAAACTGATCACAGAATTAGGCATTAACTGTTCTTTTCAATAAACCAATAGAAATTAATAGCACAATTACCTTAGCTATCTTGTGTGTGTATATATATTTTTCCCTTTTCTCCTTCCCCCCATCCGAGCTGTTCTTTCCTTTTGAACAGTTTCTCTTTTTTTTTTTTTTTTTTTTTTTTTTTTTTTTTTTTTTTTTTTTTTTTTTTTTTTTTTTTTTTTTTTTTTTTTTTTTTTTTTTTTGTGAGACAAGGTCTCACTATGCAGTTCAGGCTGGCCTTGAGCTCATTTTTGTAGCCCAGGCTGGTCTTGAACTTGCACCACTCCTCTTGCCTCAGCCTTTCAAGTGCCGGGATGACAGGCATGTGCCACCACACCTGGCCTCAGCTCAGTTTCTTTCTCTTCACTGTATCTATTATACTTTTCAGAACTGATTTACTCTTTCAGTTTCTTACACTAGGGAGACAAGAAGATGTTTATACATGTGGGTCTCATTTATTTCAGTTTTGAGTATGGTCTCTAGTTGCATCCATTTACCTATGAAAGCCTCCAGGGCTGGGGAGATATCTCAGTAGAACTGTTGCCAGGTCCAAGTTCAATTCCTGATACTAGGGCCTGGGGAGATAGCTCCGAGGCACAAGTGCCTGCTGGGCAAGTGCAAGGTTGTGAGTTCGAACACCGGTCCCCCCCCCAAAAAAAAAAATTCCTGATACTACAAGGAAAGAAAAGCCTCTAGTTCATCTTTCTTTATAGCTGAGTAATACTCCATTGTATAAAGATACCACATCATTTTTATCCACTCCTCAGTGATGGACATTTGGGTTATCTCCAATACATAGCTATGACAAAACTGCACTGGTGTAAACATGGATGCACATATGTTGCTGTGGTATGATGTATGATGTTTTTAATCCTAGAAAAATACCCAGAAAGGGAATACATTGTTTTTAGTAACTTCTTATGAAAAAGCAGAGTAGCGCTTACTAATTACTAAAGATATTTTGGGAGGCTTAGGTATATTTTGAGGAGTTTAAAAAACAGATAATAAATAAATATGTGAATTTTTTGGTTAAGGAACATTTTTATCTAGGGGCTGGGGAGATAGATCAGGGGCACAAGTGCCTGCCTGGCAAGTTCAGGGTCCTGAGTTCGATCCCCAGTTCTGAAAAAAAGAACAAAACTTTTTTTTTTTTTTTTGTTTGTCTTTTTGAGTCAGAGTCCTGCTATGCAGCTGAGGCTGGTCCTGAGCTCACTTTTGTAGCCCAGGCTGGTCTCGAACTCGCACCAATCCTCCTGCCTCAGCCTCCCAAGTGCTGGGATTACAGGCGTGAGCCACCACGCCCGGCTTAAAAACATTTTTATGTAAATAGTATTCTATGTTTTCTTCACAGCGGTTTGATAAGTGTATTTTTTATTAGGATGCATTATGAGTGATTATTTTTATATGTTGAGATGCATACTCTATTTGTATTCATTGTTAAGCAGTTTTTTTTTTAAGTTAATCTTGTAAATTACATAAGGAGTACTTCTATTTAAAAATAGAATCCAGGGGGCCCGTCAGGATGGTTCAGTGGTCTAAAGCGCCTGCTTAGGAAAGCTTGGGAAGATTCAGGGGCCGCGGTTCAATCCCTGGCACCACATGCTGCGCCAGCCCTGTCCTCAGGGTGGGCTGAGCTGGCCATAAAAAAATGAGTGAATAAACAAACAAAGGTTCTGAAACAAGAAAAAAATAAATAAACAAAATAAAAAATTATTAAAAAAATAAAAATAGAATCCAGAAATTAATTGGGTAATCTCATATGACTGCTATGTGGTCAAACCCATGATGCTAAATTCTAAGGTGATCAAAACTATTATAAAAATAAGCAAAACTTAGATGGCTTAGAAACCTGTCATAAAAAATAACAGTATTCAGGCAATCTGGCCTTTCATGCAGGACATTAGTGAACATAAGTAGGTTGTTATTCCATTCATATCCAGAAATGAACATTTAAGGTTTAAATTTAAGAACACCACGTTCATTGTTATATTAATTTGTGTGGTGTGAAGGCTGCCTTTAATGAACTTTTAGTAGCTAAGATTCAGTTTCTTGGGCCCGGCGGGATGGCTCAGTGGTCTAAAGCGCCTGCTTGGGAAAGCTAGGGTGGCTTCAGGTACCACAGTTCGATCCCCGGCACTACATGCTGCGCCAGTCCTGCCCTCGGGGCGGGCTGAGCCGGCCATAAAAAAAATGAGTAAATAAACAAAGTTTCTAAAACAAGGAAAAAAAAAAAAAAAAAGATTCAGTTTCTTTGTTTTTTTTTAATTTTATTTATTTATTTTTTTCTTGTTTCAGAACCTTTGTTTGTTTATTCACTCATTTTTATGGCCGGCTCAGCTGCCCCAAGGGCAGGGCTGGCGCAGCATGTGGTGCCGGGGATCGAACTGAGGTCCCTGAAGCTGCCCAAGCTTTCCCAAGCAGGTGCTTTAGACCACTGAGCCATCCCGCCGGGCCCCAGATTCAGTTTCTTTTGAACTGAAAATTTGGGGGCTGGTGAGATAGCTCAGTGGTCGAAAGCACCTGCTTAGGCAAGCTTAGGTAACTGTAGGGATCACAGTTCAATCCCCAGCACCACATGCTTTGCCAGCCCCAACCTTAGGGCAGAGTGAGCTGGCTATAACATAAATAAATAAAATTTAAAAAATAAAAAAATTTTAGGCTAGGCCATGGTGGCACACACCTGTAGTCCCAGCACTTGAGAGGCTGAGGCAGGCAGGAGGATTGCTGTGAGTTTGAGACCAGCCTGGGCTACACAAAGTGAGCTCAACTGCATACAAGACTCTGTCTCAAAAAGACAAAAAAATCAAACAACAAAAAACAAAACTTAAATGAACTGAAACTTTTACAAGGTTGGGCGCATTTATCCGATGCTAATCAAACGCTCATCCTTTAAGTATATTACATTCCTTAAGTAAAATATTATTCACTTTGTTTCTCATGACACAAAATATGAAAATTCCTTCCCACTTTATGTAGCACTATTCACTTAACATTTTTCTCAAAGCACTTTACAGGATACAAAAATAGTACCTGGTAACATTTAAGTAAAGGTAGCAGAAAACAAAGGAACTTTCAAACAGAAGTTATGTTCTCTGCCACCTCCTCTTGCTCAGAGAATAATAAGCATGTGGCACAAATAGAGTTCTGTAGAAGAGCTGCCTGCATAATTTTCTCTCCAGATATGGTAATTGACAGCATAAAGTTGGTGATGATGTTAATTGGGCTACTACTTAGGAGCTTAGAAACTCTGACCCTTGAGAGGTTGTTGGTGCCCCAGCAGGCTGGATGTCAGTGAATGAACTTTCTAACTACTGTTGGGATACAGGTCATGCAGGCACCAGGCAGGTTTGGCTTCTGCGTCCTAGTCCAGAGTTAATTTCTTAACTTCTAACTTCAAGTTGCCTTATTTCTATAGTTGAGAATTTTTTAGGGGTTAATGGCAAACGTTCAAAAATAACTATTAAAATCCTATTATTTGAAAAGTTTTTAAATGTTAACTGTACTGAAATATGTCAAGTTTTTCTAATTTCATCTAATACCAAATACATGTGCCCACTATTTCTGCATTTTTCTTTTTGTTTTTTTATGGCCGGCTCAGCCTGCCCTGGGGGTGGCGCTGGCGCAGCATGTGGTGCTGGGATGGGGGATTGAACTGAAGTCCCTGCAGCTGCCTAAGCTTTCCTAAGCAGGTGCTTTAGACTGCTGACTGAAGCATCTCGCTGGCCCCTATTTCTGCATATTAAAAGTACCTTCATTGAAGTCTCACAGTTCTTCAGGCCCCAGTTCCTAAGAGGTGTTATTGTATAATGTGAAGCTTTTTACGCAGAATCCTAAATTTCAATTTCTTTTCTTCTTTTTTTTTTTTTTTTTTTTTTTTTGTCTTTTTGAGACAGGGTCTTGCTATGCAGTTCAGGTTGGCCTTGAGCTAACTTTTGTAGCCCAGGCTGGTCTCAAACTCACACCAATCCTCCTGCCTCAGCCTCCCAAGTGCTGGGATTATAAGAATGCACCACCATGCCCCACCTTCAAGTTTCAATTCATAGTACACTTCAAAAAAAATAACAAAAAACCCCCTCTATTTATTTATGTTATGGCCAGCTCAGCCTGCCCTGAGGGTGGGGCTGACACAGCATGTGGTGCTGGGGGCATGTTGAGCGGAGGTTTCTATGGTTGGCTAAGCTTGCCTAAGCAGGTGCTTTAGACTGCTGAGCTATCCTGCTGGCCCCTAAAAAGTAGTTCAGTGTCTTTTTTTTCTTTTTTGCAGACTAGAGTTCAAACTCATGGCCTTGTACTTGCCAGGCAGGCACTCATGCCACAGAACTATTTCCCCAGTCTCTTTCATAGTACACTTTAAAGTACATTTTTGAATATTTTTTCATAGGGACCTTTATTTAAATTTAGTTACAAAAACTTATTAAAATGAAGCTACATAGAATGTGGATGTCCTGGTTACATTCACAATGGTTGAACTCTTTGGTACAGAATGGCTCCCAGCCCCCCCAAGCGTAGCCAGGGCAGTGGCGACCGCAGAGGCTGGGAGTGGAGCTGTCTGGCTTGGTTGGGGAGTGGGGAGGGGGGCTGAATACAGCAGCTGTTTGCAAGCAGTTTTTATATAAAAAGCTCATTCATTCTGACTTGTGATTAGGTACAGAAAAAGGTCTGCTTAATGTTACATATTTATAGCTCTTTGTAAAAATGTTAAGTGGATGAGCTATTATGAAAGTAAGAATTCCATTTTCTTTTTCTCATTAAAATTAGTATTATATTGCTGTGGATCAGATGCTGATATAAAAGGGGAAATACTCTATAGAGAAAAGGCTTCAAACTGAATTTATGTACTGATTGTGAATACAGAATAAATGCTATAACTACTCATGTTTATTCATGTCTTTCAAAAGAAATATGGCGGGGCCTGGCAGGATGGCTCAGTGGTCTAAAGCGCCTGCTTAGGAAAGCTTGGGCGGCTGTAGGGACCGCGGTTTGATCCCGGACACCACATGCTGCGCCAGCCCTGCCCTCAGGGCAGGCTGAGCCGGCCATAAAAATAAATACACAAACGAAAGTTCTGAAACAAGAAAAAAATAAAATAAAAATAATTCTAAAAAAAAAAAAAAAGCCCGGCGGGATGGCTCAGTGGTCTAAGGCGCCTGCTTGGGAGCTTGGGCGGCTTCAGGGACTGCGGTTCGATCCCCGGTACCACATGCTGCGCCAGCCCTGCCCTTGGGGCGGGCTGAGCCAGCCATAAAAAATGAGTGAATAAACAAACAAAGGAGCTGAAACAAGAAAAATAAATAAATAAATAAATATTTTTTTTAAAAAAAAGGAAAGAAATATGGCAAGTTATGTCCACTTTTTTTTTTTTTTTTTTTTTTTTTTTTTTTTTTTTT